>JASXSY010001732.1:0-207977 GCA_034509805.1 Sipha maydis | reverse complement strand
AGTACTTAATAATAAAATCCCCATAGACAAGATAGGCTCAAATAACGAAATAGGTTTTCGCTGGGTACAGATCGGAGGAGTGACAATATACGCCTGTTACTGGTCACCCAATACCGAATTCACCCAATTTATCGACTTCCTCGACAGACTAGAGGCTAGCATTAGAACAACAAATGGCACAGTCATAGTCGCTGGAGACTTTAATGCTAAATCACCGGAGTGGGGCGATCATCGCGAAGACGCGAAGGGACGAGCTCTGACGGACTGGGCAGCCAGTCTAAGCCTCGTTCCATGCAATCGCGGTGATAAGCCGACATTTTCCAGAGTCTACAATGGTGGCATATCAAGGTCACACATCGACATCACATTCGTAACTGAAAGCAGAGTACAACAAGTACGTGAATGGAAGGTCTTGGACAAGTACACCGGATCACTTCACAGATATATATCCTACGAAATATCGGCATCGGCCAAAGAGCCAAGTCAACAAGACACCATTGCTACATGGTCATGGAGAAAGTATGACCACACTAAATTACAGAGCTTCCTATCCGGGTCGAACTTCAAAATAGTCGGACCTACAGCATTATTGAGTGCGAAAGAAGTAGGAATATACCTAGAAGAGGCATGCAACAGCTGTATGCCGCGAGGAGAGTACAAAGGAAGAAAGAAACCTACTTTTTGGTGGTCGCAAGAAATCGCTGATCTCAGGAAGGACTGTTTAAAAGCAAGGAGAAAATACAAGAGAAGCCAATATCGCCAGAATAATACGCAAGAATCAGACTACGTCAACTACAAGGAGACAAAAAAGAGACTAAAGAAAACTATCAGGAAAAGCAAAGAAGCTGGCTGGAAGAATCTATGCGCACAAGTAGAAACGGATCCCTGGGGCCTGCCTTACAAGGTAGTGGCCAAAAAGCTAATGAGCAGAAGACCGATCCCGGGAATTCATCTTCCTGGTAGGCTGATATCCATAGTCGACACATTATTCCCTCAGGTACCAAAAATCAGATGGCCAAATATGCCTGCGGAAACGAGGTTCCCAGAGATAACGAACGCAGAGGTAATAGAGGCCGGCCGAAAAATACCTACGGGTAAGGCTCCGGGGCCGGACGGCGTACCAGACTTGGTGATCAAACAAATATCAACCATCAAACCAGAAATGCTCAGGGACCTGTTCAACGCATGCCTGAGAGAGAGTACGTTTCCGAAAGAATGGAAAATAGCAAAACTGGTGTTGATTCGTAAAGGAGACAAGCCATTGGATAATCCTAAGTCGTACAGACCTATTTGCCTGCTGAATACGATTGGCAAATTTTTTGAACGCATTATCAAAACACGTATAGAAAACTACTTAGAGTCATCTCAGGACCTAAACACCAGACAGTTTGGATTCAGAAAAGGGCGTTCTACCATAGACGCAGTGCAAGAAGTAATGAGTATCGTAGAAAAAGCCACAACAGGACCACGGTATAGAAGAAAGCTCTGTGCCGTGGTAGCCCTAGACGTGGCTAATGCCTTTAACACGGCTAAATGGCACAAAATAGAAGAGTCCTTACATACTAAAGAAATACCTGCGTACCTCGTAGGAATTATAAGGGTAGCTCCTTAAGTGAGAGAGAGCTCCAGTACGATAACGGCGGAAAAAAGGACATAACATGTGGCGTACCGCAGGGATCGGTGCTAGGGCCGGTCCTATGGAACCTAATGTATGATGATCTGCTTCAGATACAAACGGGTGGCAATCATCATGGTATATCATCTTCCACATTGGTTGCGTTCGCCGACGATGTGGCGGTGATAACTACAGGTCACACGACTGAAATCCTACAAGAGGTTACAAACAATGCGCTCACAGCAGTCGCAGAATGGATGGACATGGCAGAACTTTCATTGTCTGTAGAAAAGACAGAGGCCATTATTCTTACAAATAAGAGACGCTATGAGAGGCCAGAGTTCAAAATACGTGGCACGAGTATCCAGATAAAGGATCAAATTAGATATTTAGGAGTGGAACTTCACAGAATTCTCGGGTTCCGTGCACACCTCGTATCGGCGGCTTCAAGGGCGCAAAGCACATCGCAGGCATTATATAGAATAATGCCGAATATAGGGGGCTCAGGCCAAAAAAAGAGACGCCTACTAGCTACAGTGGTACTAAGCAAGTTACTATACGCGGCACCAGTTTGGTCGTCGGCTCTTGTGTTTAAGAGAAACATTCAAACTATACTTAGACCTCAAAGAACCATCGCGCTACGGATAGCGATGGCATACAGAACAGTATCGACAGCGGCGATTATGGTAGTGGCCGGAGTTATCCCCGCACACCTCCTTGCGTGGGAAAGGACGAGGAGATATGAAATTAGGAGAGATCCTAATAAAGCGGCGATAGAGAAGGAAATACGCGAAGAAGTTTTTAAGAAATGGCAGACAGAATGGAACAATGAAACTACGGGAAGATGGACCTGGAGACTAATCAGGGATGTTAAGAGCTGGTTTAACCGCAAGAGTGGAACAGTTGACTTCCATCTCACACAGATGCTAACTGGCCACGGATGTTTTAGATATTATCTGAACCGTTTTGGGAAATTGGAAGACCCTAGTTGCATTGACTGCCTCGTAGCAACAGACGACGTCGAACATGCAATATTCGGCTGTGACCGATGGAGGACAGACCGAAGGACACTGGAGGAAACATTGGGTCAGGAGCTGCGACCGGAAACGATCGTGGAGTTGATGATGAGTGGCCTTGACAAATGGAAGCTGATTAGCAATTTTATCAACCAACTCCTTTCGAGCAGAGAAGAAGAGGAACGGATCAGGCAAAGAAGAAACCAAAACTACTGAGTTAATGTCTTGTACGCCGAAGTCGAAAATTTAGAGGGATAGGGCTCTCTCTCTTTTTTTTTTTTGTATGTGCACAGCTTTTATATAATACCTTGAAAAATGTAATGTTTATCTTCAATAAACAATAAACGATACGGAGGATGAGGGGGAAGGACGACCCAACCATGGGTGTAGTACCCCCCTCTTCCGCGCCGTGATTTAACACAAAAAAAAAAAAAAAAAAAAACATCATTTCTTAAATTATATTTTATATTTGGAGTATTTTTACCATATTGGAAACTTTGGAGGTTTTTGTGGACTTGGCAGCCACGGTAGTTGGCTGTGTGATTACCTCCACAGAGGGCGCAGGCTGGTGGTTCGTCTTTGGATTTTGTGCAGGTGGAAGTAGAATGATTGGCAGCACATTTGACGCATCTTGGATGATGGGCACAGTATGATTTGGAGTGATCGTACGCCTGGCAGTTTATACATTGTATAATGATACGTCTTTTGTACGGCTCTTCAATTTTTATTTTTGTGTTTAATAAAGAGGTGATATTGAAAATTTCTTTGTTAATTTCCGCAGGTTCCAAGTCAATAAAGAAAATTGGGAGTTTATTTTTAGTGGTTTTATTTAAGACGTTGGATACATTACGGACTGTGAAAAGACCAATTTCATTTATTGCTACGCCTATTTCCGCTAATGGAGTTGATGGGTGGATGTTTCGAATCACTACTCGGAAAGGTTTTTCATCTTGAGCTTGATATGTGTGATATTCGGCCTTACTTTCTTTTAGAAAGTGGATGGTTGCTCTGTATGAGTCGGCGTTGTTGGTTTGAATTTTTAAGTTGTTGGCATTTGATTTAACAAAGAAACTGTCAGTACCGATTAATTCTGTTAATCGTGAACGAAGTGCAGGAAAATCCAAAAGTCCACTTAAAAAGATGGGTGGAGGAGGTTTGACTATTTGTTCGGCTTCGGTGTCCGAGTCGATATCAATGAGAGTTTCATCGGAATTTTTGATTTCATCATTTTCATTGGCAAGTACAGCGTATTTATTTGAAGATGCGAAAATAGGTTTATTTTTTTTGATTGTTTCCATTTTATCATTTGAGTTAGTCTCTCTAGATTTCGTTTGGGTTTGTGCTGGACTGTTGTAAAATCGGTGTCAACATTTGATGAGTTTGAGTAAAAAACATTATTTGAATCGCTCTGTATACGATTTCTTTGTGAGCATTTAAATTGATACCATTATTTATTTTTGAATTATTTGTTGAATTGACACTGTTCTTAATTGGTTTTTGTGAGTTGTGCATTGTACGTTATCGGAACGCGATAAGGGAAGAACGCGATAAGGTCGGCCGCGGCCGCCAACAGCGGACTCTTGTACGTATTATAAAGCCAATTTTATTTACCAGTTATTGAAGAAAAATCCGATTTTGTGTTGTTTTGAGTTCCTTTTTGAAGGTTTGAGTGTGTTCAGTTTTGTTTTCCGCATCCGTAGATGTCGGAAACGCCACGTTTGGTTGTTGTTATGAGTAGAAATAAATAATAAAGTGTATAAGAAATATACACGCATATGCATCGAACGGCATACCATGCGAGACTGGAATATATTAAATCATATATTAAATCTAGTTATTGTGGATGTTTGTGAATCTAGTATAGATATTAAAATTTTTATTTTTAATATCCAAGCTTTGACTACATTTATGTCAGCTAGGAAACGAACAGCAGACTTTGTTGAAGCTCAGCTATCATTATATCCAAATATGAGAGTGCAAAGAATGAAAATTTTGTCCACTACTCGATGGACTTCACACGATCGTGCTATTAATGTAGTTTTTCTAAAATACTTGGCTGTTATAGAAACTTTAGAAAAACTTACAAAGTCACCTGATACTAATACTTCATGTCAAGCAAAGGGTCTTTATCCAAACTTAACTTCATTTAAATTTATTGTAATAATGATACTTATGAAAAAAATATTTGATATTACCACGCCACTCTCAAATTACCTACAGTCATCAACCTTAGATTTTGTAGAAGCATTAAATTTAGTTGATAGCGCACATGAAAGAATAAAAAAATTAAGAACTGAAGAATCATTTAACAACTTAATGGACGATGCAAAATCATTTGCTACATTACACGAGTTAGAAGAAACTAGTTTAAAAGAAGAACGAATAAGAAGGAAAACAAAAATGCCTGGTGAAAATTGCAGAGATGAAGCACCTACTAATATTATTAATAAATTTAAGACAAATGTATATTTCTATACTCTAGATAAAATAATTGGTACATTAGACAGTCGTTTTCAATCCAGTCGCGGTATATTAATAGATCTCAGTAGACTATCATATGCTCGTATTAAAGATGCAGCAAAAAACTCATTTCTTCCATCGGATACATTTTTAGAACTTCCTAAATGGTTGCCTGAGATAAATGTTAATAATTTACGTTCTGAATATTTGGCTTTTGCTTCAAGTTTTGAATCATTGGAAGTTGGTGTTACTAATCCAGAAATATCTAAAATCGCTTCTATTCAACAGTCAAATGATATCGATGGCAATGACAATGATGAAAGTGAAAGTGAGGAAGATGACAAAGTTTCTCATACAAATGTTAAACAGTTTGGTTTTGCTTCTCGAATGGTCCAAATGATGAGTAGTTACGGTTTAACGGCTTCGTTTCCTAATTTATACTTAGCCTTTAAAGCCATGTGTACCATTCCTGCATCTTCTGCTTCCGCTGAACAAGTATTTTCTAAGGTAAGATAGAACTAAATTATTGAAATATTGTACATTGTGTGTATCTTTTAAAATTAATGTTAACTAATTATTAACATTATAACATATATTATTTTTTTATTGTAATATTGTACATTGTGTGTATATTTTAAAATTAATGTTAATTGATTATTAACATTATAACATATATTATTTTTTTTACAATTAGATAAAATTAAATATTTAATTATACCATCCAATTTATAACATTTACAATCATTGATGAATTATAATCACATATTATATATTAGAACATAATATGCCATTTTCAAATAATTTTAAACCATTATCAGATATTTTTCATAATAAATTTATAATGTATATTACTTACTTAATAATTATATATTTTTGACATAAAAATATTTTTAAATAATTTTTTCTTTTTATTTACTCAGGTTAAGATAATTAAAAATAGATTACGGACAACTATAGGCCAAAAAAGATTGGAATCTTTAATGCTTTTGTCCTGTGAAAAGGACATTCCTCTTAATTTAGATGAAGCATTAGACAGAATGGGAAAATCTTCAGAAGTGATGGAAAAAGCTCTATTATTTAAATAAAATACATTTTATAAATTAAATTACTTGTCGTTGTCATACTTATATAATATTATTTTACTTCAATTTTATGTATTTATATTTTAATTTAAAAATTAAAATTTATATCGATGAAAGTGTACCTAAATAATTATTGTGTTTTTTTTTTATATACTAGCTAAATTATTGATGACGCCGTATAACAACAATTCTAAATTAACAAATTTAATATATACATATATGATGTAATAGTGGGTGGGTAATTATTTAAATACTTTGCTTAGGGTTTGAAATATACTCACCACGCCACTGCCTATCACATCACCATCTATTGTCATTGGTCTCCTCATTCCTTTAACTTCTTGGTCTCTTTGTCCAAAATCATACTCTATATACTCTGTTTTATTTCTACTAATTCTAAATCCCTTTTCTTCGAGGGCCAACCTCCACTCATTTACCCTATTATTGACAACTTTCAGGTTCTCTCCTACCAGAACTATATCATCCGCAAACATCATACACCATGGTATCTCACCCTGTATCTCCTTTGAAACCTCATCCATTACCACTGAGAACAGGTAGGGGCTTAGAGCTGACCCCTGGTGCACACTTACTCCTACATTGTAACCTTCTGATGCTCCACACCGACTCTTGACACTAGTACTCGACCCTTCATACATATCCTGGATCAAATTTACATACATTTTTGGGACATTTTTCCTCATTAATGCCCACCCTCATTAAAATTTCTCTTGGCACTCTGTCATACGCCTTTTCTAAATCTATAAACACCAGTTTTTTATTCTTTTCTCTGTACTTCTCTACTAATTGCCTAACACAAAATACTGGCTCCATTGTCGATTTCCTTGGCATCAATTATAGCTATAGTTAGAGAGCCTTGATATTAAAATAAAATATTAATGATATTAATATCAAGGCTCTCTAGCTATAGTCAGGAGAATGAAAAGTGGCCGCTGATGCGAACGCCCCCGGTGGCAAATTTCTGTTATTGGTTTCCAAACTAATGTGAAAAAAAGGCGCGTATTTTGAATTATTAAATGCAATGTATTTACATATTTTCATAAAAATATAAATATAATTCATTACAATGTACCTATGTACAAGTAATATAAATTACAATTTATTAAAAAATATTTACAAAATAATAATATAAAATATAAAATATGAAAATCATTTAAATTAAAATTAACATTCTTCATCAATTATATCTTCGTCATTTTCTTCATCGCCCCAATCGCTGTCATCGTAGTAGTTTAATGTGATGATAACTGGCTCCAATGTGATATCCCTCATTATTTCCTTTTCGTTGTCTTCATTCTGAATTTTTTCCGCGTGTGCAACACACTTTTCCCAGTAATTTTGTGTCACTGCATCAATAGCGGCGTGCGCCAACTTTTCAATATCTGCCATCTTAAAAGAATGGTTTTTTTGGCTACCTCCGCTTTAACCTGTGCCCAAATATAGTTACTATATAAATCAAATAGTTACTTAAATTACCAATAGCCCCGTGAAACATTTTTGAAATATCTTTTAGATTCTGAGTGAAACTTTTATTCTAGAAAACGTGCTCCAATCGAAAACTTACCGGAAGGTTTTCGATCCGAAATCGTATCCGGTTGGTGCATTAGGGAGGACATTTTTTGAATTTCACAATGGTTTTTTATTTTCATTTTAACTCGAAAAATATTGATTGCAAAGACTTGAAATGTTCACATAATATTCATAAGGCAATTGTCTAGAGATGATGAGAATTTCGGTCATTAATTTTCTCTAACTTTTTGGGTAGTGGTGTTAACAAATTTTTATACTTTGTCCCATCAAATGAAATTCAAGTCGGCGCCACTGACGATATACAATCATGGGGATCGACTAAAAAGTCTAACCTAAATCTTCTCTGATTTCTTTCAGACGATTAGTCTCCGCCTCTTGATAAATGCATCTTGGTATGTTAGTAATCATACAATCCATAAAGACCTAAACATTCCAACTCTTCACATCCTCGCTTCTGCACACTACAAAAAATTTCATTGTAATACAAATAATCATCCAAGCCCACTAATTTTAAACCTCTTCTCTAAGACTCTCCCTGATAACCCTCTCCGTCAACTAAAACACAATTGGCCTCGTAATTTACTTCGCTAAAAAAAAAACAGTTTGAAGTAGTGTCAATGGAAACCCCCTTCACTCAAGCCTTCAAACCTCGTACATAAAAAAATATCAAATTTATTTATTGTTTTATTATATTACAGATTGTAAATACATATTTATTTTAATAAAAAAAAAAGTTTTAGTTTCGTTTAACATTTGCTATTTAAAAAAATGAATCGTAGATATCTACCTAAGCTTTTGTTATCCAACAGTTCAAATAATGTTGAGAGTAACAAATCACTAATATTGCCATACTGTGTGGGCATAGTAAACGAAAATAACGAAAACATAAACAAAAGCCATTAAATTCATTCATCGAACGATGAAGATATGGGAATAGAAGTAAATTTTATTTGTCGAAAAATGATTTATTTTGTAGTGTAATTCTACATGTGACTAAACGGCTAAACATATTTTGTTATTCTTGTACAGGGTTACCATATTTTATTCGACGAAAACCAGTATAATTTTTTCTTGGTGACATAACTTTTTACTGGTATTTTAACTATACAGATACAATTATTACAATATTATATTTATATATTAATTATTTACTACTGTGACGTCCCCCTCTGGGATAGAGTCTGAAATGAACACTGTTTATAGAATGACTATTCTACGCTATAGTACTACCCTTCTGGGATAAGCTAATTACAACTGACAATTTATTAAATAATGGTAGGTTCCTTTAGCGATAACTACAACTATCATGTGGAAACGGAAATACAAAGAACATATTCGACAAAAATAATAGTCACTTAGTCGGGAAAATAATTAAAAACAGATTTCGTCAGTCAATTATTCAATATTTTATCTTATCATGACAATGATATTATGGTTTTTTAAACTAGAGTTTAATAAAATACAAATATTCATTATTAAAGAATCATTCCGGGACAACTGGCTTCACCGAAACAAATCATCGGGACACCGAGACGCCCATACTCGAAGTCGGTACTGTCCCGGCCAAACCGGGACGTATGGCAACTTTATTTTTGTATGAACCCTAGAAGAAATATCGATATATTCTTGACAATATTCAATCTACTATACTAATGTCCCGGTGACCGGTCTAGTTTTGTACGGGTATAGTTTGGTCACTTATCTTTATGCGTTATGGTCACGGAAACATAACTATGATGACCAAGATGGTGGTCACGAATATGACCATGGTTCTAATCCTTGGAAGTGGTGAAAAGTGGTATGTATAAGAAGTTACGAACGCAATTCATTTGAATGTCCATTTATAAATTGATATTATTTACTAATTTACTATTATCACATTTCAAACTATCCGTTCAGCGTTCCGGTAGAGTGTGAAATAGTGATCAATCGTTTACTTATGTACATATTGTTAGTTCTATTAAATATTTTCGGTTTTCATTGTAATTCTTAAAATTATTATAATGGTGTGAAAAGTGAAAGCACATTTCAAATTAAATTAATTTTAATCAAAATTCATGTCGCTTGGTTAAATTATAAAGTTTTTTCATGAAATAATCTCTTCAATCAGCCCAAGATGAGAAGTGAAACTAATAATGCTAAACCTGAAATGTGTATTAAGAATAGGGATAATTTGTATAGACTCATCATAAGGTAAACTAGCATAACAATCCTATCAGCCAGGTTATTGCATCTGTAGCTCGTTTGTAATTTATTTAGTCAACTGTTTTATGATGGTCATTCAACCATTGCTTCGAGTTTGGCCACCCAAGTAAATGCTGACCCTCCGTGTTCTCCGTCAGATAGACTTATGAGTGTGGTAGCAAAAGGTCTGCAACACGAAACTGATAGACAAAAAGAATCTGAACAAGTGTTGAACTTAAATCCTATCCAACAAATGTTGATAGGGCCAGGAATTGGTACACTTTAATAAATACATTACATTTTGTTGAGGTTGTGTACTAATTCTTTACACTTGATTAGATTTAGAATTTGAGACCGATGTAAGTTGTACTGCTCCTGAACCATCGCTCTATGAAACTGTGTATGTGACATCGCATAAAGGAGCTTGTCGAGCTGGTGCTTTTAGTCCTGACGGTCAATTAATTGCAACAGGAAGTAGTGATGCATCTATAAAAGTAATTATATTTTCCATTAAATACATTTTAACTATTTTACTATTGGATTTTCATACACAGATTTTGGATGTTGAAAGAATGTTGGCTAAAGCACATGATATCAGCAGTACTGATAATCAAGAAGGACAGGGGCATCCTGTGATTCGGACTTTATATGACCATTTAGAAGAAGTAACTTGTTTAGAATTTCATCCAAATAAACCGATTTTGGCTTCAGGTTCTCGAGATTGTCATGTTAAACTTTTTGACTATTCAAAAACATCCGTAAAAAAAGCTTTCAAGACTATAAATGTAATATTTTTTTAGTGTTGATGCACTTATTACTTTATATTATTATTAAAATTGTATAAATTTACAGGATGTAGAACCAATAACCTGTATAAGTTTTCATCCACTTGGAGATTTTTTAGTAATGGGTACTAATAGCCCTGTCATAAGGCTTTATGATATAAATACAGTTCAGTGTTACGTTTGCTCACTTCCTAGTCATCAACATACTGGTCCCGTTACATCTATCAAGTATATTATTAATTTCTTGTTCAATAACTATTTTGTCAATTGTAAAATTATATTTATTTATAATGTTTTAGTTATGAACCAAGTGCCAGGTACTTTGTGTCTTCCAGTCGTGATGGATCTATTAAATTGTGGGATGCTGTGTCCAATAAATGTATTAACACATTTGAAAAAGCACATGATGGTAACCAAGTGTGTTCTGTTACATTTTCTAGAAATGGAAAGGTAAAAACATTTTATTTAAGATACTTTTATAAATTATACTTTGTTTAAAATGAGATTGTACCTCGGCGACCAACTTATGTGCATGGGGCATGGTTTTGTTCCTAAATTGTTACCTTATGCAATGGCACCTGTGGGAGCTTCGCATAATTATAGTATTGATAGCTGACGTGAACACATTATTTAAAATATATAGTATGGTGTGGTGCGTATTGTTATGTGCATCATTGTTGCTAGTTATATGCAACGTCATGCAAACGAAGTGCTTCTAGCTAACACGATCATATGCAATCCGTAAGCCAAACTATTATTTGACTAGATAGGAGAAGCATAGTCTGACAGTGGTTAACAAAAAAAGTTTGCTGCTGAGGTATCATCTCATTTTGAATAAAATATAGTAAATCATATTAAAATATTTAATTATTTTCTAGTACATATTATCATCGGGTAAAGATTCATTAGTGAAACTTTGGGAGTTATCCACTAGTAGATGTCTAATTGCCTACACTGGGGCTGGAACAACAGGTATTTTATTTTTTATATTATCTCAAAGTTCAGGGTATTAAAATAGTTTATATGACTTAATAGGAAAACAAGAGCACCGTACACAAGCATTGTTTAATCACACAGAAGAGTATGTCATGTTTCCGGATGAAGCCACTACTTCTTTGTGTGCTTGGAATGCTCGAAATGCCTCCCGGCAACAATTGTTATCTTTAGGTAAATGTTTTTAACATTAATTTTTACTTCGATATAGAAATAGTATTTTATTTAATAATGTTTTTAGGGCACAATGGACCAATTCGTTCAATAGTACACTCCCCAAATTCTGCAGCATTTCTAACTTGTTCAGATGATTTCAGAGCCCGTTTTTGGTATAGAAAACATTTAATTGGAGCATAATTTTGAATTAAATTTGATTTAATCTTTTTAAAAAAATGTATTTATAAGCTTTCAAATAAACTATTTATGTACATTATATGACTGATGAAAATATAATTTCACCCAAAATTGGCCATTACATATAAACTAGAAAATGTTGAATTCAAAAGAATATCTAGGCTTCATGTGTACCAAAGATTTATATACAACTGAAATAAGTTATAAATCATAACTATGAAAATATTGATTCCATTATTTTTGTGTTGAAAAAAATTACTAATGTTTATCCTTTGAAAAAGATCTTTCAGAGATTAAATTCTTTGTAAATAATCTATGTCAAATTATTAAAAATATTAATATTTATTGAACAAAATGATATACATATAGAGTAGGGTGGTCCAAAAAAACTTATTAAAAAAATTCAAAATGAGTACCCTCCCATTTTTTTAAGTGATAAGAAAAAATAATTCTGGAAAAATTTGGACTTGATAACTCGACCCCTTCACGTGCTGTAATAGGGTTAAATAATGGTCCAAAGAGGTTTTTTTTAATTATTTTGAAAACTTAAACTTTTAAATTATAAATTATAGAGAAATATACTCTCTACAAAATATTTTATTAAGACAGTGTTATGGACTCCATACATTATGTAATATGTTGTGTGCTAATTAGCTACCGTAATATTTAGAATACTGGGTAATGATTAATTAGATAATAAATCGCAAGCCTACATATAAAAATAACTAAGAATAGCAAGTCAACAGGGCTAACAGTCCACATATCCATAGGTCATGAGCACCTATTCCTAGAAATCACCAATCTGTGCCAATCTACCTGGAGCCCTATGACGTCAATCAAGTCATATAAAAAGAGGGTCTGAATCAACCACAAATCAGATGAGTTCTAGTCACAGAACTGCAAGCAACTTCACGTCACTCTATTGTATGAATTTTTATAACACTTTGAATTTATTTAAATAAACGTATTATTGAAGTTAAAAGTTAAAGTATCATATTTTATTAAATTAAAATTCATCATCGACTGCATAAGTTGAAATCTAGCCGGTGGCACGTAACAAACAACAGTATTGTAAAACCCTTGAAATAATATATAATTTATATTTTTCCTGAAAAACTACTATTGAAAGGAATAAAAATGAAATTATTTCCAAATTATAATTTAATGCTACTTTTCTAATTATTTTATTTTAAATAAATAGTTATTAGGATAAAAGATTTAGTAACTCAAGTTAATATGTACACTTATTTTTATTAAATACTGTATTTTTAGCAGAAAATAAAATCAGTTAATAATTATTATTATTTCTAGGTTTCTGAATAGGTAATAGATATAATAATATTATACATAATTAATATTCTGAGTGAAATATAAAAAATTATTACTAAGTAACTATATTTATTTTATTCTAAACGGTCGATAATATGAAATAAAATAAAAATTACTGGTCAATGAAATATACACAATTTCAGTAAAAACATATATCTATCGTTTTATAAAATTAATATATACTTTCATAATATTTTTTTTAATTAACTATCAAAGAAAATAATATTAGACTTAAACACAATTATATAAAATCAAGCAAAAAAGTATATGATACTTAAAGATTTTTTATTTCTTTTTCTTTTTTGGAACTGGAGATTTAGAATCTCCTTGACCAGCATCAACTTTATCAATTTTTTTTTTAACAGGAGCAGGAGAAGGAGCTGGCTTCAAATTCTTTTTAAGTAATTTTTTCTGTTCTCTTTCCTTTTCTTCTAATTCTTGATTTTCCCTCTCAATCAAAGTAATTAGAGTATTACATCGCCTTTGAAGTTCATTGGCTGTACGACTCTTAATAAACCAATCAAACCTAAATTGAGGAGCACACCTAAAAAAAATTTTAAATATGCAACTTAAAATGATTCATAAATAGCCAATTATTTAATACCTAATTGCTGCCCTTAATTCTTCATAAACATTTTCTTTATCAAACCCAAGTTTGTGAAGCATACATACTAAAAATCTATCTTCTTCTTCAGTGTAATTTTTACCTTTGTTCGCACCATATGAGATACGTAACTGATGGAATGGTGCTCTATACCTTGTCATCTATAATTAATAATAATATTTATGAAAAATTACTTAATAACAAAATATATTGTATTTTATTAGTTATTACTTTAGCATCTAAAGCTCTTTTAATACTAGCTCGACGCTGTATTTTGGATTCCCCTCTTTCTATTTGTCCCATAATTCGATCAATATCTTGGAACTCATTACATCTTTCCCAAAATACAGCACTGTATTCTCTCACTTCTTCAGCTGTCTTTCCTAAAATATAAATTACATTAAAATATAATAAAATAGCTATAGAAAAATGGTACACACCTTCAACTTCTTTTGATATATTATCAATATCATCTCGACCATACTTTTCATTGGCTTTAATAAATTGATTAAAATCACGTTTATTCCAGTTAGTAAAACCCTATTTATTAAATAACAAATTAGAGAAATTTAAATTATGCTAATAAATAATTTACTTTTGTTAATAAAACTTCTTTTTCTGCTAACTCTTCTTCAGTAAGTGGTTGTGCTTCATCGATTTTTTTTTGTTCTTCTTTTTGAATTCTAGTGGCATCTGCACCCAAGTCTGGATTTTTTGGTACCTATTCAATTAAATTTAGCAATACATAAATATAAATGATTATGATGAATTAAATAATAATAAATTAATTGTTTACTTTATATCCCACAGTTTGTCTATAATAATAAATTTCTTGATCGAGTAAATCAAATAAACGTGTTGGGAAAAATTGGAAATCTTGAACTAATGGTTGTTTTGGTGGTCGAGGAGCCTATAACAGAAAAAATTGTCAATAATTTAAATGGCTAAGTAACTTTATACATTTTTGATTTATGCAACTTAAAATATGTATCATACTTTAGGTTGTTTAGGTTCAGAGGTTCTGAGTGCTTCACGGAAATAAGCATCAACAGCATAATTAGCCTTACGTTCTCGTTTTGGTGGTTCAATCCAACCTGCAGCACCAATTAACTTCTGTTTTTCCCTGAAAACATAATTTATTTCTATAGTTGGATACTTATTTTATCTATTATATTTAACTTGAATTCAACATAATTTCTTAACATCCTTCCAAAATAAAACAAAAACATTAAAAGTATCAATTAAGTTAATATACCTATAATCTTCGCCTTCAAATGTGTACACAGAGGATTCTGGTTGGGCATCTAATGTAAAATTTCTTAAAGATGATTCCCCTAAAGTTTCTAACTTTTGTTTCATTTCTTCAGTCTAAAAAAACATCATCAATATAAAATTATATGAAACATTTTAATTTATAGTCTGTACTTTTTCTTCTCCTTTACGTAAAATAGTATCAATATCTTCATCAGTAATTTCTGAATCCTTAGATTGGAAAACATGGTTTGCACCATGTCTGATCATGTTTAACATTTCATCTTTATTTAGAGCATTTTTTTGATTATCAACCAATCGACCTTGTTGAATAACTAATTTATCTAATCTAAGTTTAACCTCAGCTCTTTCAACAATTTTTTCTTCAACAGTATTTTCAGTAATTAAACGGAAAACTCTGACTTGTTTTTTTTGGCCTATTCGATGAGCTCGATCCTGAAATAAGTAAAATGTTACCAAAATAAATAATGTTCTATGAAAATATTGTATATAAAAAAAAAAAAATTAAAAATGATTAAATGGTTCACAATTGTTAATTAATATGTAAATAAACACACAAATTATTTATATACAGAAAAAGATAAATGCTGAAAATAATTACTAATTTTTAATTTGAAACCGATTTTACTTTACAAATATAATAATACTTCTAATTAAGCATTTATTTGTTTCTATATATAAACTAGTTAAAAATATTATGTTACAATAGATAAAGTATACTAACCATAGCTTGTAAGTCCATTTGTGGATTCCAGTCAGAATCATACAGAATCACAACATCTGCAGTAGCTAAATTAATACCTAAACCACCAGCTCTAGTAGAAAGTATAAAAGCAAATTTTTTACTATCAGGTTCATTGTATTCATTAATTTGACGTTGACGATCTTCGTGAGGAGTTTGCCCATCCAAACGACAATACTAAATATAATTATTGAAAGAGCATTAAATACAAAAACAAAAAGTAAAATTTTCATTATTTTATATATTGGATATTTTCATTGGAGATTCAGAACAAGAACAATTTTTGTTTAAAATTACAATAATTCCACTTATGAGATAGTATACATACATTGTATCCCTTCCAATGCATATAATCTTCCAAAATATCCATCATACGTGTCATTTGACTAAATATAAGAACACGAGAACCTTGTTCTTTTAAAGCTTTTAATAATTTGTCAAAAACAACCATTTTTCCACAGTTATGAACCTAAAAAATTATATAATAAAAAATAAAAAATATGTTTAATTTGTATGATTTTAAACAATATATACAATATGTTCATCAGTTGTATAAGGTGGACCTGGTTCTGCACCATCAAAAAGATAAGGATGATTACTACATTTTCGTAACTGCATGAGAATATTTTGAAGTCTCATCTTTTCAACTTTACCAGCACCATTAACTATATCTATGTCTTTCATTAAAACTTTAGTATACCTATAAAAGGTAAATAATTTATTTTTTATAACACAACAATTATTTAAAATACTTATTTTCTTTTTCATACCATTCTCTTTGTAATTTACTAAGACCAACATAAACTTTGACTTCTTTTTTTGGTTTTAAACGCTTTTCTACTTCAGCTTTCAATCTTCTTAACAAAAATGGTCTTAATACCTATATAGCATAAGATGAAATAATAATATATAATTTGTCAACCACAATGATGAATTATTAAAATATACTTACAGCATGAAGTCTTTCGATTAAAGCATTATCTCCAAGGCAATTATTTGTATTAAACCATGAATCAAAATCCTGTAAAATAGGAAAAAAGGCAACATTTAACATGCAAAAGAGATGACATTTTAACTTGAACATATATATACATAAACTTACATCTGATGAATTAAATACATCTGGTAGTAAAAAGTTCAATAGAGCCCATAATTCATGCAAATTATTTTGCAATGGAGTACCCGTCAACAGTAATCGATTAGTAGTTTCAAATTCTCTAATTATTTCAGAAAGTTTGCTTTTTTCATTTTTTATTCTATGAGCTTCATCAATTACTAAATATTGCCATTGTATTTTACGCAAGACTGATTTCTCACGAATAATCATTTCATATGATGTAATACATACATCCCAATCTCCAGGAATAAATATTTCACGAATAAACTTAGCCTAAAATAAATTTTAAAACTCAATAATTAAAAAATTAAAATTTATATTCAAAATGAATATGATAATGTCTACATTAACTTTAAATTTGAATTGAAAAACTTACTCTTGCATCTCTATCTCCAATCAAGCAAACTGTTCGAATTGAAGGACACCATTTTTTAAATTCATTAACCCAATTTTGTAATGTCGATTTAGGAACAATAACCATATGAGGCCCAGGTATATTTCTATAATGCTTCATATATCTAACAATAAGTTAATACATTTTTATTTCAAATAGAAAAAATCAATCAAAAAATATATTTTTTAAGGGGAGTACTTTACAGCAATTATTTATAGAACTTAATTCAATGTTATTTACACTATATTAGAATACTAAATATACAGTTAAAAAAAAGAAAAAAAATGTCTTACCCTAAAAGTGATATAGTTTGCAAAGTTTTACCCAGACCCATTTCATCCGCCAAAATACCATTAATTCCATTTTCAAATAGTGATATCATCCAATTCAAACCACGTACTTGATAATCACGTAACGCACCATTTTTTATGTAGTGCGGAGATTCTTCAAACTGTGTGATGTATTTATCTGCTGCCAATGATTCTTTTAAGAGTTCTTCATCTTCTTCTTGTTCAGTTTGACGATGACGAAGGCTTTACATAAACAACAGATTAACAATTCTTAACTTAAATGAAATAATTAATTAAAATTAAATAATGTATTAAAATATCTAGAATAAAAATGAAGTTAAATACTCTACAATAATAAAATGTATTTAATTACTCTGCAGAATCTCCAGTTTCAGTTTTTGGTTTACGCGGTCTACCTTTAGCTTTTTTGGGTGTACCTCCAGTACCTTCAGTAGAGCTATCTTTTTTTTGATTAGCTGTCATAAAGTGAGCAAAAATTTCTGTTTGTTTAAGTAGATAATCAAATCTTTTACCACGATCATTTTCCTGAAAAATTATAATTTATTAAAATATATAAATATATCATAATAATGTTGTTTATTTTACAACTTTGACAAATCCTCCATCTTTAACTTTTGATGAAGATGCTTCTTCTTCTTCTTGTGGACTAGAACCATTCTGAAATTAAATAAATTAGTTAAATTAACTTCTTTTATCTGCATAATAAAAATAAAATTTAAAATAATATAACAATACATTAAAATAATATTAAAAATATCAATATAGTAAATGATTTGTGAAAACGGCTGCACATAATAGTACACAAGTAATTTGTATTTTAAACTATAACTAGCAATGTAATTGTTATACGAACATATGCAAAATTGACAGACATGGAAAAAAAGTTCATATACTATATGCTGAAAAATTGCAAAATTATTTTAAAATAAAAAATACAAATTATTGCATATAAAAGCAAGTTAATAAAAATAAATAATTAAGATAGTAGAAACCGCTTTTCATTATACCTATTAGAAATGACCAATATATTTTACAAACCGTTTTCGAATTGTCTAGATTGCCCTTTTTGCTAGATTTTACATTTGTAGGTTCCTCGTCTACATCAAAATCATCGTCTTCGAAATCCATGTTAGGACTGTCCATGGTCGGCCAACTGCTAATGTCGTGATGCTACGAACACACCACATTTAGTTTGAAAACTACGTCCATAAAAAACAACACAAGAAACAGCGTGATAAAGCTATACGGCCGTAACACTTACCGTTATTAGTTGAACAGAGAATAACGTACAGCAAGTAGTCAGTTAGGAGAAAAATTGTGAATTAAAACGAAAACGAATCGTTAACCCCGATCGACGGTTGCATATCGCCGCACGGATAAACCGGGAAAAACAGAAGGGGGACAATAAAAAACAGAAACGTTACGGCAAGTACGAGCGAAACCGCGGGTACCCAGTTCGTCAACAATCAACAATGCAACAGTAACCACAATAACATTGGAGTCGATAACCGCCGACAAAACGTTTGGCAGCCATGCACCAGTGCAGGCAACGTTCTGATTCTAAATAGAACGTAACACTAAGTATCTTACTAAGAAGTCTTCTCCATGGGTTTAAAAATATACAATAATATTGTCAGTCTGTTGGAAACTATAAATATATTTTATTTAAAAGTCACTTATAAGTTTTATAAAAATCAAAATGTACCGTTAGTAAAATGTTAGTTAAATATTTCAATTTGACGTATTGACAAAAATTTTATCATACAACCGTGCTGATCGTGATATCAACAATTGATAACGCGTTCTCGCTCGCCTCGCGAAGCGCTGAATTCAAAACACGTGGGTCGTTTGTTTATTATCTCTTCAGATTTTAAGCCGTCGACATGGCTCCAAAAAGTTTCACGAAAAAAAAAATACAGATCAAGAAAACAAAACCTGCAAAAAGAACTGCAAAGATGGTTACTAAACCAATTGAAGTGGACAATGGTAGTGATGATGATTCCGATGGATCATTGGATGCCATCGAATTTAATAGTGAGTAAATCATTTATGCAGTTTTATAATCATATTAATGTTTTTTACTGTTTATTTGTTTCAGGTGAATCTGACCATAATGCAAGTTTAAGTGAAGATGATGATAGTAAAGCGTATGACAGTGATGATTTGGATCGAGATGTAGAGAAATTAAAAACTTCTGATCCAGAATTCTACAAATATTTAAAAGAATGTGATAAAAATTTAGAGAAAATGGCCCAATCAAATGATGATGACAATGTTAGTGGTAGTAATGATGATGATGATGATTATGATGAAGATGATGTGGAAGGTATAAAATCAGAAAAAGTACATAAGCCTCCTGTAAACTTAGAAGTAAGTGTTGTTATTTTATCTATACTATTATATAAAATTGTAAGGGGTTTTCTATGACCGCGCTAACTGAGAAAACTACTGAACCGATTTTCATAAAATTTTCTGTGTATATTTGGTAGGTCTGAGAGTAGGTTTAAGGCTAATTTAAATAGGGGATTGACCACCTCCGGGGGGAGGTGCTCAAACAGGAATTTTAAGATTTACAATATAAATTTTTGTTTATAAATGGTTGTTATGGGGGTTATAAGATTTGAGAATAATATTTATTTATTAGTGGTTGCCATTGGTAATATATAAAATTAATATAATTATTATTTGGTGTTTTGTTATTTGTTAATTGGCTCTCATGATTACTTGGCTCCCATGGCTGAGTTGCACTTACTGCAGTGAGTTACACCAAAAAGGAGTTGAACAATCACAATTTTTTTGTGAATTTTTCGGGCCACGAAGTGCACAGGATTAGCTATATTAAAGCAGATCTGTAGGAAGAAGATAGTCAAATTTAAAAAAGGTTAAATTTGGTTATTTTTGTTCATCGGATTTTAGTATGTTAAGGTTAGGTTAGGATTATGTATTAATTGATTATATTAATCCACCGTATTATGTCAAACTTTGATACTTTATTAGAGTTAAATCATACACTTACAAACAAACACCGCAGGTAGATTGCCTACCTGATAATATACTACTGCAAATCAGAATTTTTATTCTGGGCAATAGAAAACGTAAGATAAATCTAGAACATCATCCATCGAATATTAAATAACGAATTGAACAAAGTTTGAGTCATATAGAGTTGGTATATTTAACGAGCAACAAAGTGCACAGGACCAGTTAGTTATTATATAATTAGATTAAGAATTCTAATTATAATCAAAAAAAGTTATTGACCTAATACATTTAATTGAATATTTTAGGTTGGTAGTGATGAAAGTGATTTTGATGAAGGACCAAGTAATGAAGGTGGAGATGTTACTGTTATTACATTATCTATGATACAAGTTTGGAGAGATAAACTCCAAAATTCGTAAGTTTCAATTTTTTAGATAATCTGATTAGGTCTAATAATACTTAATAAAAAAAACAGGTCTAATAATACTTGTATTTTTTATTTAAGAAAACAAAAACTAAAATATATTACTACAGCAACTAAAGCAATGACTGCTGCACTTCAACGAATAACTGTTGGAGAAATTAACAAACCTACACCTTATAAAGTAGAAGGAAGTTCAGGTAATAATATATTTTGTTTAAACTAAATTCATGTTTGAAATATTTACTGATTTTCCAGTGTTTAATGGTGTACTTCAAATGTGTATGTTTGATTTGCATCCTGCTATTTTGAAGTTTTTAAAACTTCCTCCTGGTTCTTCATCAAAAGTTATGATTTCTAAATCAAAACATTGGAAAAAAGTGAAAATGACCCTACGTTCATACTTAACTGATCTTACTAAAGTATTTTAATCATTAAATAATTAAATAAATAAAAGTTAATTCAAAATATTGTTAATTTTTGTTCAAACTTACGTTTACATAAAAATCTGCATGTTTACTTAAAAGTATTAATTTATATTTGTAGATGTTAAATAATGTTTCCAGTGAAGATATTATGTGTGTACTTTTAAAACATTTCCACCAAATGATACCATTTTTATCATGTCTTCCAACAATTGTGAAACCAGTTTTAAAAAGATTGGTAGCATTATGGAGTGCTAATAAAAGTGAAACCGTTAAAGTAGTTGCTTTCTTGTGTATATTAAAATTGGCTAATAGTGACCCATCAGTATATCTTGAAATGGTTCTAAAGGTAGTTCAATATGTTATTTATCTGAAAATGTTTTACTATTAATATTTTATTTAGGTAATGTATGTTGGATACATTGCTAATAGTAAATTTATTACTCCAAATTCTTTACCTGGCATCAACTTTATGAGACAATCATTAACAGAAATGTTTACTATTAGTGAACCAGTTTCATATAACCATGCGTTTTTATATATAAGACAGTTGGCTATACATCTTCGATCAGCTGTAACTTTAAAGAAAAAGGTATATAAACTTAAAGCTTAAATCATTTTATTTTACTTGAATTGTTTTGTATTAACTTTTTTTTTCTTTTTTAAGGAAAACATTCAATCTGTTTATAATTGGCAATATATATCTTCATTGAAATTATGGACTGATGTTTTGTGTGCGACATTGAATAAAAAGCAATTACAAACTCTAGTTTATCCTCTTATTCAAGTTTGTTGATAAGGACATTTTTAATAATTGTATATTTGTTTGTTTAAAATTGTTATTAATTTAAAAATGTTTGTTATTCTTCAAAAAATATAGATAATAATTGGATGTGCTAAGCTTATACCAACAGTACAATATTTGCCTTTAAGATTTCATTGTGTATCTATGTTGACTAAACTTAGTAAAGAAACTGGTAAATTTATACCTGTTTTACCACATATTTTAGAGGTATTTATGGAATAACATCTTTGAGTAATGTTTGAGATTTATTAACTTTTATAATATTTTAGGTTTTGAGTATTGTAGATTTTCAAAAGAAACACTCAAAAACCTCTATGAAACCCATGGACTTTATTTGTATATTACGTTTATCTAAATCACAATTACAAGAAAATGTATTCAAAGATGCTGTTATTGAAAGTGTTCATAGTGCTTTAATGGAATATCTACTTGTAGAAGCACATACTATTAGTTTTCCTGATTTAGTGGTACCATTTATAATTAAAGTATGTTTTTTAGTTTTTCTATTGTAATATATTAATTTATTAAAAAATTTAATTATATTAAAAAAAATTTAGATGAGTAACTTTCTTAAAAATTGTAAAAACTTAAATTACACTCGAAAATTGCGTACTTTATTGGATAAAGTGAAAGAAACATCTACTATTGTAAATGAAAAACGAGGAAAAAGTGGTATTTTACTCTATGACCTGAAAGCTGTTCAAGCATGGGAAGCTAATATCAAGTTGGCCGGCACACCAATGTCTCAATACTATGATAGTTGGTTCAAATTAAATCAGCAACAAGTTGCCAGAAAGATAACAAATAATATTGTTGTAAGTAAATTGTTATACTAATGTAAGTCTCATAATTATTTACCCTTTATTTATGACCATTTTAAATTAATCAGCTTGGAGAATTTAATATTCCTACATTGAAAAAACATAAACCCAAAGAAAACAATGGTGAACCTGCTGAACTTTTCCCTTCAGATGATGAAGAATATGAGCCTAATTTTGGGTAAAAAATATTTATACTCTTCTTTTAATTTAAGACTTAGGAATAAACATTTCTGAGACAACTTTAAATTTTTTATTTAATTTTTTCTAAACAATTACTGTACATAATCTACTATGTGTATTATTTTTATTAACTAAACTTATACTTTTTAATTGTAATTAATTCTTGACTATTGTTCATTATCGTAATAATTAGAATTATACTCATCAAATGCCTTTATTTAAAAAATAATATTATTTTAATAATACTTTTATCATTACTTTTTCTGAAGTATATTTTTACATAAAAATAAACTGTATTAAGTATAATTTTAAGTAATAAGATGGTATATTCTGTTTCTATGTGTTGATGACAAGAAGCTTTGATTGTCATCACTAATAACTAAATTTTGTCTTTTATCGTATAAGTAATATTTAAATATGTTTTATCTATAAGTTTTAATATAATAAATTTAAATAATAAGAGCAAATTTTTTATATTTTAGGCCTTGTATATTGTTGTTTAAGTTGCACATCTCATTAATCATGCTTTTGAATAACAGCCATGCAACTAAAATTATTCATCTTGTACTTATATTAATGTATTATATTTATAATATTTTAAATATATTTTTGTATTTTAGATCTTCAGATGAAGAAGATGTAGGTGATGATGTTACCGATGAAGATACCGATAAAGAAGATGAAGATGACAACTAATTGATAATCAATATGTTATACTTATAAACATGGGTATAAACAAATAAACCCTTTAATACAAATTTTTTTTTTTTTTTTTTTTTAATTAATAAAAAGATATAATATGGTTTTAAATTTGGTTGATCAGTGCTTTTACAGTATAATCACAAGAAAATAAATTATCATGGATGCTGGATGTATATCAATTGTTGATGTTGTATCGAACTGATACAACATGAATATAGAATATTAAAGAGAGGTGGGTCCAACTCAAAAATATGGTGTCGAACTGAACTTTTCAATAGTATGTCGAATCAAACTCGAACCAAACCTTAATGTGCCCAACCAAACTTTCTAATTGTAATTCGAACTAAATAATTTAGTGTGATATTGACTCTAACCGAAAATTTAATATTGAAAACTTAACGATTTTTAGTGTAGACTTTTTAATCATAGTTATTACACCCATCTGTTTTTTAATACTGCAAAAACTGTTAGGCACTAATTGTTTTAAAAATAATAAATTGTAATAAAATAATTTTACATTTTAAACTTTACTATGAACATGTAATTATGCATATTTAAAAGACCTAATATATTATTGATAATTCCTTGTCCTAAACTATACTCTGGGAATATTTTTGGTTAGAAATGTGTGATGTTTTAGAATTTGTTGGTGTTCATCCAATTTTTTTTGAGTTCAAACTATTTTGATTTTCAAACATTTTGTTTGAGTTTGGTTCGTTTCGATTTTTTTAAAACTTAGTTCGCCTTTTGAACACGAACAGAATACCTAAATTTCGAACAGTTCGACTCGCATCTAAAATTAATTTTTCAAAATTTATTTTGTATGATTTTCAACGAACAAAGTCGAAATCGTGAAAACTAATTATTATTTACAAAATGTTGGTTTTTTTCAATAGATATACCTTACTAGATTATATACAGTTAAAGGTCCAATTAATTATCCTCATAACCTACAGTTATATGTGTTTTTTACCAAATAAAAATAATAACATCAACTAAACAATTTTATTTTAATGTGAAACTTGAGCTTGTTTGCTTGAACTTAATTTTTTGAAATCTGGCTCCACACTTGATAAATAAACCTGTAAGTCTGAACTTACAGACAATTTATTACAATATTTATTTTTATGAATGTGTACGTAGAAAAGGCCCTTTCCATCAACACAGTGCTTGTGAATAGTAGCAGAACATAGAGTGCTTTGCATGATAGCTCAGGATATTTCATATCATTATTTTTATAACTATTTCAGTTACATTAAATTTCACTTTTTCCGCCATTACTCAATTTTTTTTTGCGTACCCCTTGAGATCATGCTCGTACCCCTAGGGGTACGCGTACCCCAGGTTTAGAACCGCTGGCTTAGTATGAAAAATAAAATATTAATTGTATAGTATGATTATAACCCATTAGAGAAAACTTTTTGACGAGATACTATTTTCGATTTAATTTCATCGGAGTTGAAATTCAAATTTTGAAGCACGATGTAGAGAATATATTCTCAGAGTTATTCTATATTTTTAGTTATATTTTATAATTTATTTTATTTTTTATAGTTTTCTATTTTTCATCATTTTTCTAGGATATTCATAGCAGGAATTATAACATCTTTGATTTCGTCACACTTAAGCATCGAAATAGATAAGGTCTTATCTATCTCCATGCACTTTAGATAACAATTGTTTGGTTAGGTTAAACTTATTAAAATTGATAAACATTTCAAGGTACATTAATACTAGATTACCAAGATCTAGTGATACGAACTCATAGTTTTCATCGTCTTAGATTGTATTATTTAGTTGATCTTTTATTGCTAACTTTTTTGTAAGTAATTATGAAACATTTAAAATTTATATCCAGAACCGTTTTGGTGCGAAATGATAATGTAGATGAAGCGTGCCGCATGTTGAACCGCATTATGGGTTCTGAAGGCTTTTTTGATCAGTACAGGCGAACAAGATTCTATGAAAAGCCTACGCAAATGAGACGAAGAATTAACTACGAGAAGTGTAAGGCCATCTATGACGAAGACATGAAACGGAAGATTAATTTTGTTTTACGTACAAATCGACCAGAACCATTTCCTGGTTGTTATTGATTATGTGTAATATAAAAATAATGTAACTTGTTAAAATAATTTTTTACATCCACCAACACTACACTTTTATTCATTGGTGTAATTAACTTGTACATTTAGAATCTAATATAGTTTTTAGACTTATATTGTACACTTTTATCTTTGTGTCTTATTGATATTTATTTTTAATAAGTTTAGTACTAGTGATAATTATAAAATAAAATAAAATATAATGATGGTTTAAGTTGGTGCAAGATATTTTGTTAAGTAAATGAAAGTATTCAAGCTTAAGTATAAAATATCTCATGGTTAAAGTCAAAATAATATAAATAATATACTACAATTAAGATGTTTAGGAAAATTGAAAACTTTGAACAGAAGTGCTTGAATATTATTATATTGTCTACATAGTTTATATGGTCTGTTCTATAGTTAATAGGTCTATGGTATATTCAAATATCATTACTTTTTATTAAAGTTTTAAAATGTATTTATTATGTTAAAGTATTAAGTATGTCTCAAAATATCAAAGCATCATAAAAGTAATACAATTGTTGCTAGCTAAGATTCTATTTACATATATAGACTTACAAGTTGACCCATGTCTACTTGCTGGGCGTCAAACATTATTACTTGTAATGAAATTATTTTATGTGGTTCTTAGTACTAGATGTTTAGGATTTATTTATTTCTTTTATATTATATAACTGACCCAGCAATGTATATATACATATCTCTCTATGCACATTGTTGTGCATGAAAATCGTTGTATGTGTTAGATTGTTCTGTTTCAGTTATTTTTTTTTAACTTTAGATACTTTTTATAAATAACATTAAAAATAACATTGTTAGGTAATAATAACCTAAATTGAGGGTCATTAGTTCATTTAATAAGAAAATTTTTGAAGTATTTAATTTAAAGAATAATTGGGTATTCAGTGTAGAATATAATATATACAAGTATAATGTATGGTGTGAAAAATGTAAACTGTAGATTATTAAGAGTATTTAAGGTACGGTTTCCAAGGCGCGGCCGATCGCCGTGGCTTTTGCATGAACAGTGTTTACACGTAGTACCTACGGACTGGTTCCAATACGCGGCTGCGGCTCGTGACTGAACTAGAGAGCAGTGTATTGCGACAGCCGCCGGCCACTCTAGTCGAAAATAGTGTTCTTGTGTATTAAAACTTTTGCAGTCGCTGATAGCTGTATATAGTATATACTACCATTATTCAACTAATATTCTAGTATTGAATGATAATAATTATTATAGTAATGAATAATAATATTTTAGTATTATACCTAATATAATGTCAAAAATTGTGTTTTGGCCAGAATATGAGGAAATAAAACGTTAGTTGGTTTCCTTTTATTTGGATTTAAATAATTACGTAAAAATAAATTATCTTCTTCAAGCAAATCAATGATCATTTTGTTATTATTAAAAATGCACATTAAATCGGACATGGTTTAACACTTTAAATATACGTCTTTAAACAACAAAATGCGAAGTACGACTAGACACATAATGAAATTATGTTTAGAGCCGCGGCGATTTGTATGTCTAGGAAACCAGTCAGACTTCAGCGGCTGGTCGCGGCGATTAGCCGCCGCGCCTTGGAAATCGTACCTTTAGTGATCAAGTTTTGGAAATCTTAAAGGGTGTAGGGGGCGCCCCACTTATATATGTGACATTCAATAGCTCATCCCCTCCCTATAACAATTCTTAAGTACGCCGCTGCGTACCGGTACATAATTTTAATGGGCTTAAATAACGTAATACTATAGTACTGTCACCGTCCGTCATCGTATTATACGTGTTCGACGACGATGCAAAGAAAATATAAATTTTTTTTATTATTTTCGGATATCTAATCAATTTTTTTAAGTCATATTATACATTAAAACCTTCACCAAGATACGACCAATTATAAAATTAATAACTACATAGAAGACAAAAAGGAATGAAAAAACTTAAGTTACTGAGATGACTGTGGTTTAAATTCAAACACTGGGATCTATAACCATATAGGAGTGCCATTGCGCTTGAGGTTTTTACAGATTGTGTTAGTTTTATAGTCTTTTTAAATAGCAAAATCAATTTCTCAAATTTCAACATAAAGTATTGAAGTTTTGGTAGGGATACCTAATTTTTTCAAGTAATAATTTTGCCTATTTTACTCAAAGATAATGTAGCATTCTAATGGTTAAAGAATTTTTGAAATCTGTCTTGTAGGTTTTGAGATTTTTGTGAACAAATAAACGCTGCCTCTTTGTATAATAGTTAGATAAAATGGTATTGTCCATTCATATTTTACGGATTTAATTTATTCATGCTCGACTCTGTATAATGTTGAATAAATTTAATTTAATTTAAAATTTTAAAATTTAATTAATTAAATTTATATATCATTTTAATAAAAAATAAATAAACTCAAGTGTTTAAACGAATAAATATAACAATTGATTTGTTTTATATGTATACCATAACAGGCCTTGACTAAAAATTTAAACATAAAAAGTAATTATAGCTATAACATTGACAAGTGGTGGCTCATAGATAGGGACGATCGTTTCCTTCTAAAATTATAATTTATTACTAATTTATAATTTTTAAATCAAATTAAAAATTTATATTGTAGTACCTATAATATTGTCAAAAATAAAAATTGTGTTTCCTAAATTTACATTAATAAATATTGTGAAAACATTATCAGATAATAGAGTTAAATTTATTTAAAAATAAATCATTCAACGAATTTGACATTTTGTATATTAATTTATTGCTATTATACATCACATAACAAGTTATCAAAATAAACCACCACCGTTCTGTCCAGTGTTAATTGATTATCTTGGTTGTCCTTTTTGTGTTCCATGTTAACATGAGTTTTTTTTTGGTTTTCATTTATTTCAATCTACGGGTTGTCTCATGTCACCAACGTAACTCCACCAGCACCTAGAGAGTGTGTGTGAGTGAGGCCGATCAGGTCGCCCAGAACTCCATCATAATCATTACCAACCAGCCATATTGTTACCTAGTTTAGAGTTTAAGGTTGTCCTAATTGTGTGAGCTCTGTGATCATTGTACCATACCGATTCGACTATGGAGATTCCTCCCCATTGACTAAACTCTATTCCTGTTCTCCCGTGCAAAATACCTTGCTTCCGTTCCTTTATCGCTTCATTGCCGATCTCGCTCTCATCGCTGCCACAGTGCCGTCGAGGCTGTCACTGCCTCAGGTCGTCGGGATAAGAGAAAACTAAATTGACTACCTAAAATCGTTTATGGCGATGATGTTGCCCACCTAGATCAAGATACAGCAAAGGCAGTGTAGTTGCCTATGCATTTTTTGTTTGGGCGAATAAAAGCTGATTATACATTATTTATTATTTATGTTTTCATTTTGTAATTGCAACTGGTCCTTTTACATTCATAGAGGTCACACGGTATGCAACTGCATATCCTGAATGTTTATGGAAATAATTTTTATTTTACTTTTTTTTTAAACTATTATTTTTTATTAAAAGTTAATTTTCTTACAGTTTCCTTGCATATTCTGAACACGAAATCTGTGACTACACTCGTAGTGCCACTCAGATTTATCTTGGGTCAAATAGAGTAAGCACTTTCCTGTAATTGCATAACATATCATAAGTTATATACTATTAACTAAGGTCAATATTATTTTTTAAATACAAGTTTATTATTTCTTATAAATTAAAGTTAAATAATAATAGGTAATACATCTTTGTTGAATTTAAGATTGTACAATTTTTCCAAATGCTGTTATTAATAATAACTGAAGAAGTTATTTTGCCTAATCTTTACCTTGTACTTATACGATTAAAACTAGTAATTAGTACAAATGTATGACGGACCAACAAAGCAACACAATATTAAAATGTAATGTCATCATTTTAAGTTGGTATCTATTAAGGTATGTTGATTAATGATTACTTTATATCCAGCTATGCTATAGTTTATTCAATGGTTGACTGTAATATACTCGTAAATTTAATATTAGGTACGTATTTTTATACTTAAATAGTTTGAAATAATTAATTCATATTTATCAGGAATATTTCTTTATGTTGAATAACATAAAAAATGATCATACTCACTAAAATATTTTATTGTATACGATGTATTGACGTCTGTTCGCTGTTGGCGGTTTATACGTAAGACTCATTAACACTAAGCCACGATGGCGTGAATGTGCAAGGGACCATATAATATGCCCCACTACCATTACTTGGCTAAACTTCAAGGGGATTGTGCTACTATGTACAAATATATAATGTACATATTATATAGTGCGTACCATAAGATTTGAAACTGTCGCTAAGGGACATACAAAAAAATTGCAAACACTTTTTCAATACATTTTTTACTTAAAATAGTCCTTATTAAATTGTATACTCTTATTGACATGTTATTCTAACTTTTCCATAGCCCTTGAAAAATTTTCTTCGAAAATTGTATTCGACTTTCTAGTCACAGTTTCTTGAGTGTCTTTACTAGTTGCAAAATAATTTTCTTTTAACTCCATTATTAGTTTTGGGAAAACAGTTCCGAGTCAAGGGGACTCAGATCTGGGGAGTATTGGGGATGGCTTAACTGCGAAATCGTTTTTTTAATCGCATTACCAATATTTTGCTGCGTTCGGATCATTTCGAGCTCGTCGTGTGGATGCGAAACTTATTCGTTGTTGTTATATCGTGGTTAGTGAATGTGGAACGAAGCACAAGCAAATTTTTTTTCTTTTATTAATCATTCTTGATAATTCGTTGAACGATGATTTTAGGAATAACGTTAAGTTCTTGAATTAATCTGCAACTCACACTTCGATGTTCTTTTAACATTGTTGCGACGTGAGCGATTTTTTAGTGGAGCTTTCAGCAGAAATTCGAATGATTAATAATTTAAATTAAAAATATGTTAAATATCTAATGTTTATTAGGTATTGCAAAAATACTGTAGTCATTATGAATAGTATGTTAATTATAAGTAATTATTAACTAGTAATTATGAAACGACGATAATTTATAGACATTTATTAGACTTATGTTGTTTAAATTATTTAGACTAACGGAAACGATAATTATTTTTTAATTATTCGAGTTTGGATGGAACCATGGGTGGATCTAAAAGGGTGCACTGGGATTAAGAACCACCCCTGTTGAAAAAAATAATATTTGAAATAAAGTATATTTAGTAGAACTAAGATTATAAAAAAGTGTTGATAGTTTTAGTAAAATATTGTCATGTTATTTCAAAAGGGAGGTCTAAGCCTCCGCCTCCCCCCAAAGATACTCTTACATATGCCTACGGTCAGCTATAATATATAATTTCTACTATACAGTTCCCCGACTGTAAATAGAAGTTGGTTCCGCCCTTGGTTGTAATCATAATTTGTATATTATATTTTAAGAGAAGTGGTATGTATATAAAAAATCTATTTGTAGATTGTTATTTTTTCTTACTCTGACTAATGTTTAAATAATCATCATGTATATACGAAAAAATAATAAATTTTTATTACATGCAATGTTATATACGTAATATGTATAGACGCGTGTAATACTCTAATAGTGTATGTATATGTATACATTTGCGGTTGAATGCGCTGACGGGGTGTAAATGAAAAGCTAAATTAAAGCTAAATTAGCCAGACAAACGAGCTTTGATTGGTGGGGGCGGCACTGTGGATCGCACAGTGTGTACACTACGGAGTTGTGCGTATTATTATTATGTATACAAATGCGAATTATTATATACATTGCCTCGAATTGAGTTTTCGAACAAGCCCTCTCAACCGACCGTCGACCATGTAATAATAATAATGTATACGGTGGCGGATTGTATCGCGGAGCGTGCGCCATCACGCCAATTTCCTTCTACTTTCCCGCATTCACGGATCCTGTTTACAGCAGTACATTTCTTTTTCTAACGCGAAATTCATATTATACACGCGGTGGCGGGCAGACCCCATCGTCGTTCGTCTGTTGTTTATATTATATTCGCCTTTATAGTCGCTCTCTCTCTTTCTTCTCTCTCTCTATCTCTCTCATTCTCTTTATGTGACTACCTCTGCCCTGCTTTCAGTACAATAATCGAAACCGCTGTTAAGCCACGTTATTGCCACAAGCGTTTACCCACTCTGTTATAAATCCACCGCAAATACTATACCAACGCGTAATGATGACATCGCGGTGTAAATGATATAATAATGTATTTGATACTGCCACGAAAATATCAAATATGTATTATAATAGGAGCACATCATAAACGTAATACGAACATTCCCGCCATCGTTATGATTGAACAGATTATCTATCGTTCATCGTATGTTTATATATATATATATATATATATATATATATATATAGGTATATACATACAGCGAAATAAATTGAACGGCAAATACTATTAACACTTATTACATAGTATTATTTTATATAATTAACTTTCCTTTAAGCTTTCAAATTAAAAATATCTTGCTTGACCATATAATGAATCCAATAACACTTATGTCATATTAATAAAAACTATGTCTGTTAAACTTTAGGATTCATAATTTCCTAAGTTTAGTTTTCCTTTTGTCGAATATAATCTGATTAAAATTTATTCTCTTGATACGGAAGTGCTTATGATTTAGGACTGTTGTAGAAGTAATTTAATTGCTTAAATATATCACTTATGTGCTTTGTGTGGGAACACATAGTGATAGTATTAAATATATATAGTATGCAATGGTATAATGAATTCGTAACTATAATTATGCGATAATATTTTACAGTGTTTTATCTGCATCTACTAAATTTAAGTAAATGCTAGTTTAGCCAAATGTTAAATGCTAATTGCGAATTAGCACATTATTAAAACGATCTTTAGTTTTCTAATCTTCCTGTTTACATAGGGCGCTATCATAAGACGCGCGAATGAATGTATAAATTAATATTTATTATTTTTAAATGTATAGTGTCTTAGATTTCTAAGTGTGGATAAAAGTCACTGATTAATCATAATACATGTTTTCATTATTTTTTTTTTTTTTTTTAGTTACATATTTTTCAACAATTTTTATATGGTAAAAGGTGTTTTATCACTTAAAAGTTTCATGTAGCCCGTTAAGAAATTAAAAATTGAATACATTTTTTTTTTTAAATTTCCTAATGTGTTTAAAATATGTATGAAAAAGTGAATTTAAACCCAATTATTCTCAAAACTTATATTATTTTCATATGATCGGTATGAATATTTACGATATACCTATTTATTTATAATTTGGTTAGACATATAGTTGTAAGTATTTTTTGGTCTTAGATTTAAGGATGAAGATTATTCGTTTAGGTTAATATTTATTTTTGTTTTCATAGTAAGCATTTACTAATAATTTATTGCATATGGGTAATCGATGGTTAACATATTTTTTGTATACTAGTCACAGCTTTCATCTACAAGAGAACTAATCTACGTAAAATTTGATTACAGAATATTATTGAACTAAAATTTAAAAAAATAATGATAAATACAATATGTATTTATAGAATATACTTATAGATTACTCATTATTGATAATAATTTAAGATTTAAATCTATGCAAATTTATAAACATATTCGAGTATATGAAATAATTTTTATACGATATTTTATGTTATTTTTTAAATTTATTTTGAACATAAATTTAAATAAACTCTTCAGTGCGCTGATTTTTAAGTTAGAGTAAATTATTACTGTAGTTTATGGTGCGCTCGATTACTATGTAAATTGAATACTCTGCATGGTATTTGTGATTGCCACGACTTATGAAAATGGGGCATTTTAGCATGAACAATAAAGGCTGAATAAATTATTCAGATTTTAACACCATGTACCTAAGTGTATATGAAACGCCTGCTGTTCAGTTTAATGAGCAATTTACATTTTTATAAACCATTATTGTACAGTCAAACAGAATATAACAAGGTGTCTGAAAATTAACCAGACGTCAAAAGAAACTTTAATAGTTAAACAATCAAATGAGCATTTTTATAAAACTGAGCTTTGAATGGTTATAGCTTATACATACAATAATATATCGTATGTACAATGTTTTTTTTTTTTTTTTTTTTGTCGCATTAAATTATTATTCGATCTCAATACATTGATTTTAAGTTAGTTAACATGTCGATTAAGCTATATATTACATTGACAAATGAATTGTACTCAACGTTTTATATTTGTAATAATATTTATTTGATACTAATTTAAATATTGAAATTTTTAGTACCTGTAATAAATAATAGGTTATAATTTATAAAAATTATAATAATGATACATTTAAATTACTATAAATGTAATACATTATATTTAATACAATTGCACTTTTAATATTATAGAATATATTTAAGACATTAAATTATTCCAAGTTATAATTAAATAGTTAATTTATTATGTTTAAATACAAAAGAACACATGAAATATTTAGGTATACTAAGAAGAACATTCATAAGGCAATTAATTTGGCTTATTATAGAAAGATTTATACTATAATTTTATTGGTATGATTTTAAACTTCAGAGATTTATATTTATGTATTTTTAGTTGTTGAATAAATAAGTACATATGATTTTCAAGTTTTCAACTCCAAGTTGAGTATGGGTATACACTTCAGTATTATGATGTATAAATATTTAAATCCTGGAAATAACGATGAATACTCAAATTGTTCATTAGACATTACTACATTACTATATTAATTAGTATCATTGCATTGCAATATTTACTTTTTATTAATAAGTGATTATTGATAACAATTAAATTTATATACTCGTAAACATATCATATGCATGCATCCCTTTACTTAAATTAATTCGTTTTTATACTTACAAGTGTAATACAATGAATATATTGAAAAGTATGAGGGTAAAAGGTAATTATTTTTATATATAATTAATTTACTATTCATATGTCTGTAATAATAAATCAAAAGTGTTTTAAATCTGAACTGACTATTAACTTCAATAAATGTAGTTAATTTCATATTTGTGTCACTTTAAGTATGAATTATATATTTATTGCATACAATTATTATACATTCTTATATTTAATTTATAGTTTAGCTTGGTAAATCGATATTTACTTTAATATTTAAACTTAATGTGATATTAATTCAAACCGTATAATTAGTTATGTAATGTCTGTATGGATAACTATTAAATTAAATATTTGGAAAAGTAAGACAAAATTTATCACAGCAAAAATTATGAATTGCAATAATTCATGATGTTGAGAATTACGATCATATCAAAAGTAATTTTTTAATAGTTAATTTATTAATTAAGGGGAAATATTACAAATATAATTATCACTGATTAACTGATTGAAAAATCAGTATACTTAATAATTTAAATCTACAGATTAGTAATTAACATACCTACTCAGCTTATATTATTGGGCTGCTCGAATTATATACAATTGTATTACAGATATAGGATTTTGTAGTATAGTGCATTAAATTGGGTAAATATCTAATGAATATAACATTTTATACGCTGTTTGTATTAATTAAAAAAAAAAAAATCAGTAAATTAGTTTATGATAAATTACTTGTTTAAAATATAAGAAAAAAACTGTGAAAATGGCTAGGAATAAGCTTGATAAACTTGAATCATCGTATTTGCATAAGTTACGTTTTTAATATTTTTTCGCGAAATATGGAGTAAACTAGTGGTATGAGGAGCCAATATATATTTTGCGATTACACCAAAATTTTCAGAAAAAAATATTATCCTCTTCTTTTTTCGCTATTAAAACATACCTACTAAACAATTTTATAATAATACTGGATATTGATATTAATTACGATTACATGTTATTACTTGAATGCATATTTATGTAGAGAAAATTATATCATTTGAAAAAAAGTTCTGAGATATATATATATATATATATATATATATATATATATATACATGTATCCATAATCAAAGGTTATTCACATAATAATATATAATTTTCAGTAAAAATGAATAAAAGTGTTCATTTATGGGACGCAAAAGGAAATTTTCGTTTTTAACAATCGTGATTATGTCGTAGAAAAACGATTCTATTATAACAAGCACAACAATAAAAACCATGTATAAATGTATTGAAATTGCACGAACAAAATATATACAAAATATATGAGTTCACAAATTACAATTAATCAACATAGTCGAAAACAATATTTATAAACGTTACAATACATCGCGTTGTTTATGGTTACTTCATACAAGCCCAACACTAAATTTAGTCGGCTTAAATATAAACTATAATTGTACGATAGGAGCAGTAATAACTCACGATGTCAACTGTAAATCATACAATATAATCATTTTTAGCTACAATATCAAATGCGTTTATGCGTGTCATTTATCCTAATTATAGTAAATATCCGTTATAAATTATAGTAATTAAGTAAGACTTTCATAAAAAATTTAACGGAGAACAAAAAAAAAAAAAAATTATGAATTTCGTTAAATAGCTATATTATATAGAATTTATTTATAAATCACTACGGCTACTGAAAATATTTAATAACATGATAAAATTTAACAGTAGGAAATTTATTCGATTGATGTCTTGCTTTATAAGTAGTGCTCATAAACATATATGTTTATAAGTACTTATAAGTACACGGAGAAAAATGTGCTTTCGTTTTATTACTATTCTAAACTACTACATATTATTTCATAATATTACGCGATATATTAATACTGTGTACACCTAGAAGGTCTATATTATATCAATAATTATGTTTTATATATATATATATTAATAGTTTATATTAATATGTAAATAAAATCAGGACCCGATTTAGAATTTTGGCGCTTCGGGTATATGAAATATGCAACCTATAAATATTAATATTATTCTACATCGGGGTCTCTGAACTACCATCCACGAACAAGTTTCAACTGGTATCTCCAGAGGACGGTAAATAATCTTAAAAAATGTGTTATATCAAAAGTCGTTGTCTTGCGCACGTATCAATTATCACGTGTATCATAATTAACGAGTCTAACGACATTTAAACACTGTAGTGAGATAGATTTGTCACAAATTTGGTAGCGGCGTTAGGGATAGTTCAAATTACGTTGATCCTAACTGAAAATGCCCTATCACTGAGCATTGATCCAACCTTAAACTTTATAATATGGTCATTTTTAATAAGCAGAAAAAAAATTATGATATATTTTTTATTATGAGATAATAATTATATATTATTAGTTTCGAATGCTGGTTATATGTCCTACACGTGGCACTGGAAAACAAATATTCAAAAAAATGTTTTCGCACGCTAACCATGATGGACCGATTAATTTTATTAACATATCTCGCCGTCCCTAAGGATTTCTCACCCGCGCACCTTCTCCCCCTCCTCCACATCGCGGATATGGATATGGGCTACACAGAATAGGATATAATCTACCTACGTACAGATCGATATAAAATTATCCGCGATGTATGATTAAGCAGTGGCGCAGTGAGGAGTCGACGATGTTGCGGCAGAGATAATAATATAACGTTACGTACAAAAGGCACAAGTGGAAACGGCGGCCGCTGCGGCCATCCGCGGTCATTCATCGGCGCAACGGATTCACATAATTTGGCGGCTATTATGTTCGGGCGCGTGGCTTTGTGGCCGTTTTCGTCGGGGTGGTTATACGTCGGCGGTACACGCTGACGTGGACGCAGCGCATTATAGTGTTTTTGTATACACCGGAATTAATCAAGTGCATAAAGTGTCCCGGGCGGACGAATGCCGTATACAGTTGCCGCTCGTCGTTGTTGAAAGGGGCTTATTTGCGTGCGCACAATAACACTCTTAATAGCCGCCTCGCCCACTGACCGTGGTGGTGCATCCGTATAATGTTAAGCGTATAAATATATAATCTGTACATATATATATATATATTACGTATGAAATTTCTACCCATCTTCCACACAGAGGCTTGTACATACACAAATGAATTTACATATTCCAAATTATATATTAGTATATAATATATACTATGATTGTGTATAGATTATCATCAACGGTGCTGGACTCAAGTCTTCGGATGCAACTAATAATCAGAGGCCCCTTCAGTGCTGTCAAACTTGCTGATTCAAAATGTGGACGAAATGTCTAAAAGATCATCTGTTAATATGTATTAACTATGATAGTAATATGAATGAGTTAAAAATAAAATGGACCTAATTTTGTTCAACGTTCCGTATCGTTTGCTGGAACATAACATTATTCAATGTTTGATAATACATTTTTTTTTTATTTGATATAACCAATATATATATATATATATATATATATATATATATATCATGAGAATTACGGAGGAAAAATAATATATATTAAGTACAAATATATAAAATAGAGAAATAGAAAGTTATAATCATAATGTATTATTTTATGTTATTAAGAAAATCTAGGCCTTGCATTTTAGACCACGGTATATTGCACTCTTTCTTAATCCTCCAATGATTATTGAAATAATTTAGATACATCTATTACATTTTTAACATCCCGCAAAATATGCATTAATCCGTTTTAACGAAACACGTGATTAATACAGTTAGTACATAGTACTGTATTAAAATGCGCTGACGTTATAAATCATAAATCCTTTAATGTTTCATAAAGTAATAAAATTACAACATAGAAACGTACTTTATCGTTATTGTCATAGTTTTATGTTAGGAAATACAATCACGTTTATACGTGATTCAAATTAGTATGGTTTACAAGACAAAACATTTAGTGCAGGTGTTATTGACAAAATAACCGTCAAATGGAAGATTATCCAATTAGTATGATTATTAATGATAGATAATATGTTAGTACAAAAGCATTTTATATGTTTATACTATTATCAGTATATATTTTGTGGTTTTAATGTTTACTTTTTATTTTATAGTTTATCGTTTATCGTTTAGAGTTCGTACGGAATATTAGATACTAATAATTAGGGCCCGGAAGTTTATGCATTTGCATGTTTTTAATGAGTGCATTAAATACGTCTCCGTTATAAAATAAAAACCTGTTTGAAATCATAGGTCGTACTCTATTAATTTTATATTGTGCAACCACTACTAAATGATTAGTACTAGTATTTACTAGTATTTACGAGGGGTTTAAAATAGTGTCAAAAATTTCAAAAGTCATGTTAGGAGAAGAAACAACAACTTTTTTGTTTACAGAAATATGTTGGCTAATAATCGCCGTTCATTTGTATTTGAAAACCTATCAAAGTCACTTGTTGTAAATTGTAATTCTTAAAGTTAATATAACATTATATATCATACCTATTAAATAATAATTAAATTGCGCATGTTTTTCCCCATCTTTTAATTATTATTTTGGCTAAAAACAAAAATGATTTGAAGTTTTTTTAAAAAAAAAAAAATGAATATTTAAGTAATTTTAAGCGCATATTTTGATAGTTTTTAGTGCATGAACTTCCGGGCTCTACTATTAATATTATATTATAATTATATTATAATATCTAATAATATTAGAGTCACAAATTTAGGGGAGTAGGAGGGGGGCGTTTCCTCCTTTAATTTGGTTGATAGATGGTTAATGTTCAGAAATACCAATAAGTATACATTTATATTATGTAATTTATATTTTTTATATTTTGTGAGCTCAACAACCAATTTTTTTCATAGGCGGTATTCAATACTTTCATTTTGCTTCCGCATAATTCCAACTAGTTTTCACCTCTATAGATATCATTGCTATTTTAGTAGATTTCATTTAATTTACTTCTATAATTATACTAATTATAATAAATTAAGGATTGTCAAGTGTTCGATTATAACCACTTAAAATTTCATAGGTAGTCGAAAAGTACATATTTTATGCACTATACTGTGTCACTGTAATAAGTGGTTACTGATTAAGTTACTATTACATAATAGGTTAAATTTGATTTTTTTCAAGTAACAATATTGTGATACAATATGGTATAGAATTTGAAATTATTAATGAAGTTGTTAATAATATTTTTATTGCAATTTGTACGACTGACTATTATAAAATAGGAACTTAATTTTTCAATAAACATTTTAATTATTATAAAAAATAAAGTTACTTTTAAATTTTCAAAATAAATTAAGAAATCAGTATTTTAAAGAAAACAAAATGAATTGTTAATTTTTCACTAACAAGATGTTAAAATGTAAAATATTACGATAACTTAAAATTATGTTGATTTTTAAGGTAACTTTCGTGCAGTTATTATTTTTGTTACTATAGCTCCTAGCAAGTTTGGTGTATATTAGCTCGTTTATAATATTATGGTATTTGAATAATTTAGTGGATTACTTATGAAACATTTGAAATACGTTATAATTTTAATAAATATTTATGCAATGAAAAATTTTAAACCTCTATTGAAATACTCCTTAGTTAGCTACTGTATTTATTCTATTGATAAATTTTGTAATTCATTTAGGTTATAATTTTTAATGAATTTAGTTATTATGAGACAATTTTTAATTCTAAATGAAGCCAAATAGTATTAATTTTTTAGTACACTCTTTATCATGAACTAAATATAAAATTTCTACTTAGGTATATCAGTCAAATACTTTTTTGAAAGGTAAGAATTGTGTATAATTACAATTTATTAGTATCTTGTTCTAGGTATTTATTGAAAAGTTTACTAGTAAATGCATATAAGTATGTTAATATTTAAGAGATTAAATCTTTCGTAACTTTAAAAAAATCTTTATATTTTTACATATATTTTGTATATGGCATTTATATTTAAAGTTAAAAAAATTGTACTTATATTATTTTTATTATTCAAAAATAAAATTTCCGAGTTATGACACATTAATTGGTCAATTATTTTAATATAATTTAAGTACGTCATAGGTATAGATTTGCAATTGCAACTAAGAAAAATATTGATGATTTTGTGAAATATTTGTAAAAAAAAAGTAAACAATCCGAAAGAAAAATAATTTTGAAATTATCGTTAACCAATTTTAACCATTTTGTTATAAATAAAATAACAGTTTTTATGAAATATTGCAGACAATAATTATAATAATAATGTTAGTATATTCATATTATATGAAAAACATGACTTTCGACTACACGTGAATCTTAGTTAAAATAGGTAAACTGGTAATTATTCAGTCTAATTGTAATGATGGGATATTCGATAATATTTCAATTTGTGTTTAGGTAACTGAAAACGTTGAGATATTTGAGGTATCGAAATTTGACATAACAAATTTTTCTGTACCGATAGTATTTTTAATATTTTGTTTCATTTTTCTTTTGTATTATTTTTTTAGCTTATTTCTGTACTTGATTATTCGTTTGATAATTGAAGTAAAATCAGTGAAAGTCACATCAATAGTAATCGGAAGTAAATAAATATTATAATATTAAAAAAAAATATAATCAAATTAATTAGAGAAGAAGAAATAACTCGTGCGTAAAGTAATACATTTTTCTTGAAATAACAGTGGTGTTTCATTTGCTATTATCTACTTTTCCACGATAAATTGTCCAGCAAAAGCTTATAACAATATGTTATTATCATCATTATAAGTAACGCATAAACTATTATCGTAACGAGTGGGCAAGAGTTATCGCGTATTATAATTTATACATTATACGCATCTAGTGGTTCCGTTACAAACAGTGGTAGTGGCACACTCATGATGGCAATGATAACCGCACGTATATAACTATTACATTATCTCACTCCACCTTTATATAAATATAAAATAAATACATATACTAATATATATATATATATATATATATACCAGGGTCGACGTCGAAAACGAATAAACAGCAGTGATTCGCGCAACACACATACGCACACACTCATACACGCGCGCACGCACACATGCACGTACTTCACACAAAGCGGCCTGGAGTGGTCATTATTTTATTTGCCCATTCCAAAACGGGATCCCTGTGGCGGCGAGTGGCGCGTATACACCGTTGCCCCTTGGCATCGCGCGTTTTATGTAATACATACACGCACACACGTACGCACACATGTACAGACACACTTGCTTGTGTATATATAATATATATACGTTTTAATAATTACGTGATACAACAATAATAAAGACAAACCCCCAACGGAGACGCTCCCGTTACCTCCCTCTCACCGTGGTCAGCACATCCACTTGTCGACGAGAAAACTTACCCCTCAATGATATATATATTATATACACGTTCCCGCGCGAGTTTTTTTTTTATACCCCTGTTGTGTTGCTTAACTTTTTCACTAATGCTGGTTTTGGAAATAAAAAGTCAAGTGACTCGTGTACATGTAAATTTATACATATAAGTATATAGATACACACACACAAACGTGGGTGCGTATACGTTATGAATGTGCACGTTGCACTCACAGAGACGTCCGGTAATGTATTCAGGACAGTGTCACCATTAAAATTATTTCATGATATACTGTATTGTAATTTTATGTACATTGGTCACAGTAATCAACGCATGCAATTTACAATGTTGAATAAAACAATAAAAGCACAATTACGATATTTTTGCGAATGAGTTCAATAAAAATGAAAAATGAAATAAAATTTTCATAGATATTACACATATATTAATACAAATAGTTCCTATGTATAATGTTATTGCATCGTTTAATTGAGACATAAATGACTTATGAAAAAATTGTATGCTATAAATATACCTAGATTGAACATATTAAATGGATTTTATTGACTTTATAGTATTATATTTTTTGAAGACATTATAAAATACGGTTTTTTGTATAAGGATGTAATACGTAGTTAACAATGATTTTAATTACTATCTATAATTTTGTATTGTAACAATTAAAAAAAAAACCACTTCATATTACTATAATGAATTAATAAATATGTCTTTATACCTAGTGTCCAGTGCTCTTGATTTGATGTGGGTAATACCCGGGTACCCACAAACTCGGGTACCCGAGTACCCGTTTATCTTTAACGGCAACGGAAACGGATCGGATAAAAAAAGAAAACTGAGTAGATAAGACACATAGTTATTTATACAATCCGTTCACACTATCCGTTTTTACCAACGGACAAAATTGTTTTATATATACGGACATTTTTATCCGATCCGTTTCCGTTGCCGTTAAAAAAACGGACTGAGTGAAAGAGGCCTAATACCCGATTTTGTGGGTAGTCAACTTTTCGGGTACTTGATAGTTTTTGATATTTATTACATACATATAAATATACGTAAACGGTTTAGCCAAGTCTTAACTGCTAAGAGGTAATCAATATTAAATCATAAATTGCACAACTATTGGAATAAAAAAATATTAAAATATTCCCTCTTTTAATTTAACAAAATTACGTTTTAAAAATAAAATGTTAAGTATTTTATGTGAGTGCTATTAGTGATATAATATTTTAATAATTATTTTATTCAAGTATAATGTTGTATAATATGTTAAAAGCTATAATAAAGCCTATATTTAAGTCTTGCTGATAACGGATATTGTGGCCTAATTCGTTACCTTTTATGTGTATAGCTACGCAGATAATAATAAGTAATCACAATTAGTGGCATATATACGAGGGGGGGAGGGGTCGAATTTAAACCCACTCTCAGAGCCAAAAAAAAAGAAAATTGTGATATAATTGATGATGTGTAATGTATTCGTAATTTTATTTTTACGCTTTTAACTTAAAATATACAACTAAACAAATATTATAATAATTAAATAATTATATTGATAAGTGTTTGAAAAGTTTTGTTAACTATGCTGTTTTTATATTCCTATAGCTACTAATTTACCGCAATGTAAAAGTAAACTGTAAATTGTTTAAAAAGTTGTATAAAATAATACCTATTTATAGCAGTTATTTATCTGTATAACGAAAAAAAAATATATAATGAAATTATGGGTTTCGTTATAATCGTTTACTAAAGAGTATACAAACCATAACTGGTACCTGATCCAATCCATAACGGGTATCCAAAGTTATGTAAATCGTGTAATATCCGTAAAACTCGGGTAGTACCCGGGTACTTGGGTATCAAAACCACTACTATTGACAAATAAGAATTAACTCAGTATTTAATAGCAAAAATAACTAAATGTAATAGTTTATTAACTAACAACTAAGTAAATTGCTTTGCTGTTGTGTTAACGAAGGCTACTTATATAGCAAGTATAAAAAAAATTAATATAAGTAAATTAATAATATTTAAATATAATATAGTTCTAAAAACACATTTTGATATTGATAATAATAAGTTACTTTTTTGATTGAAAAGAAAGCTTATAGAAGAATCAATATTTCTAAATCAAACGAAAAAGATTCAATTTATTATAATATACCAAAGTTTCTTTTATAATATAACTTGATATTATTTCAATATCTCCAATTCTGCATTGTATAATAAGATTTCTTTAAAATTGAAAAATAACTTTTTCAATTACTCACTATTGGAATATCCAAATTATAGTCATTAATAATTTGATCATTAAATATAAATATATATATATATATATATATATATATATATATATATACATACATACATAAAGAAACTATATTTTGAATGGCTGAGAAAATGATTTTTTTTCAATTTATATCTTACAATGAAATTAATATCTTAATTAAAATTAGTTAAATTTTCCAACTATTATTTATACATAGTGAGTATTAAATAAAATATGATTAACTAATATTTTATTAATTATAATAAAGTTTAATTTCATTTTTAAAATGTATTCATATTATATTTTACGTATATGTTATACAGACTACGTTCAAACTCGTTGATACATTTATAAAATACTAAGTATTTTAAATCCAGCTTCCAATTAAATTTTGTTTAAACATTATTCTTGCAACCATAAACATAAAGTAAGTATGAATACTATCTCATTTATACCATAACATTAATAAAAATTATTTAAAATTTAATAAACTGATATTTTGTAGAGTGAATGATAAAAGCACCGAGACTTCCCAAGCGTATAAAGTACTTGACAAAAGAATTGCGCGTTTGCTGAATGATCTTTGGATTGAGTGAATGACGCCGTAAAAAATAACGAGCATCAAAATAATATTTCACTGGATGAATCGCATTACATAATAGCACCGATTTCATAAATAACGAAAATATGAAAAAAAAATAAAAACTCTGCAGTAAATCTTGACTCTACGAATACTTTATTTTATTTATATTCCTCTTTTCATTTATTTATACCTCTCATTCCTTTTAGTTATTTTTTTTTATACTAACTCTGACCTATAATTTATTTGCCCATGCAAGTTATAGCATTTTACCAGATGATCAAATATAACGAGCTGTCTACTTTTGTGTTAAATTTTGTTAATTAAATTTTAATTTATGTCAGATTTTCTCTGTGATTTACTATCAAAGATTATAAAAAAAGTATATTGCAAATTATTCAACAGAAATATGTACATATAAATGTATATTATACATAATTGAATGATAAATATGATACATTAAAAAGGCCAGGAAAGAAGAAAAAATGCTGGAAAATAAACCCAACCAATTTTTTTTTTAGTTTTAATGTAATATGTCCTATAATATACTAAAAGTCTCCGTGGATTGGACTGGAGCTGTATTTTTATAAGTTCATGGAAGTTAAAAAATATCAGTTTTTTGATTATCTTCAAAAACATTATAATTATTAAAAATAGTCTTAAATAAAAGTAATATATTACACAATTTACAAAAGAAAAATCTTGTATTTTTTTATTGAAACAAATATTTGGCAAGATATACTTGTTTAAAAATTGATACTTTAAAAATAAAATTTCTCCTCTCGTCTAAATGACATGCTTGTTTTTAAAAAATTCATAAGTATGATCGAATGTGGTTGGTTTGTAATAAAAATAATTTTATATGATTAAATATTGTAAATGGATATTATATACGAATAACAATGTTTAAAAATTATATTTTGATCGATGTAGAATCTACATTGTAGATATAACGGTAATAAATGTGGCGTAGTTTTAACTTTTTCTCCGGTGATTTACATGAACTATTTTTTAACAAGAAAAATATATATTATAAAAACAATAATATTCATGAATCAAAGTTATTTAATTTTTCCCTTATTTTTTCTTAGATATATTTTTAAAATTAAAATCAACTAATTATACATATATATAGAAACGGACAAAAGTTCTTGTGAGTGATAATAACCGTTATTGCCCATTAAATATGCCACTAAATAAAGTTATTGACACGTAATTATAACGAGTCAGTGTGTTGGTACTTGTATTTATTAAATTAGCGATTTTTCCATAATATTTAACATCACTTACAATTTTTTGAATTGCCACACTTGACCTTATAAATACAAATACGTAAATCAGTAGTGTATTGGTAAAATTTTTCCTTGAGTTTATAAAGTAATCATTGAGGGGTACTTATGTTGGAAGGTCCCAGCCCTTTGAAAGTTCTAAAGATATCTACAACTTTTGGTTTTTTCTATCCTTTTCATTTTTAATTAAAATACATATTGACTGTTATATAATATGCAGTCTACCGAGGAATTTACGAATATAGTATGCGGTCTATCGGCGATATACAAATATAGCATGAGGTCTACTGCAAATAAATAATTAAAAAGTTAAAAAATGATATGATATAGTATATCATTCTAAAAATAATTGTTGTCAATAACGTGGAATATTGTGTTGTTTTATGTTAATTTGGTGTATTGAGTGTACGAGTGTACAACAATATAAATTAAAAGTAACATACTAAATTACGTATAGAGCGTTAAGGTAGGTCCGTTACCCCAGTACCACCAAATTATATAAACAACTCCAAAATTATCCTATTGATTGTTATTTCATTTGTACAAATTTGTAATCGCGATTTGAACATTTGTACACCTACCAAAACTCGGGAAAATCAATTTTTCCGTGGCGGTACTGGTGTAACCGTTACCCCAGTACCGCCATCGGCTTATATTGGTCCTATCGACTCCGGACTTGTACAGACGATTGTTATTTCATTTGTACAAATTTGTAATCGCGATTTGAACATTTGTACACCTATCAAAACTCGGGAAAATCGATTTTTCCGTGGAGGTACTGGTGTAACGGTCTTTAATAGATACGGTTTTATCGTTTACTTTGGTGAAAACTTAATGTTTATGGCCTTTTACTTAATGACTTTTGATAACAATACTTCGACATTTTGTATAAGTATGGACCTTAACGAGGTCCGTTACCCCAGTACCACCAAATTATATAAACAACTCCAAAATTATCATATTGATTGTTATTTCATTTGTACAAATTGATTTTTCCGTGGAGGTACTGGTGTAACGGTTACACCAGTACCGCCACGGAAAAATTGATTTTCCCGAGTTTTGGTAGGTGTACAAATGTTCAAATCGCGATTACAAATTTGTACAAATGAAATAACAATCAATAGGATAATTTTGGAGTTGTTTATATAATTTGGTGGTACTGGGGTAACGGACTTCGTTAAGGTCCATACTTATACAAAATGTCGAAGTATTGTTATCAAAAGTCATTAAGTAAAAGGCCATAAACATTAAGTTTTCGCCAAAGTAAACGATAAAACCGTATCTATTAAAGATAATCTTAAGGCTCTGTAAAAACCGACTGGCCGCAGGTAAACCACGTTCTTCAGTGGCCGGTAGAAAGCGTTTGACGGTAAACCGCATACATATAAGACAGCTCTACATATTTATACTAGAAATATATGAGTATTGAATATATTATTCATGGATGTTAAAAATCCCTATTCATTTATTTTCTTTACATATAAAATAATATTGAGTGAGCAATTTAATAAATATAATAACAACTTGATTCAATGAGGGATTTCCTGATGTTATTTACACGTGCGTATTTTATGTGTATATTATAAACATATAGTTAAGCATAAGCATAAGTATACTAAGTATACTCTGCATGTTTATATTCAAAGAATTTCCGTAGATATACGTAGTATGCTGTTGAGGTCATTGGACGAGTAATTTTATCCTAACATTTTTTATAATATTAAAACCAATATATTTTCAATAATTTGAAAAAACTATATATATTACTAAAACACTATGACTTATGATGTATACGATAAACATGTAAATAAAATAGAAGAATCTAACTTTTTGCTTAAATAAAATTAATAAAGGTTGCTCTAATGTGAACTTATGTATGTTCTTTATATAACTGAATGAAATTGGAAATACTATTGGACTTTGGTAAGCATACGTGTATTTAAATTTAATAATTTTCACGGATTGGAAAGTGTGTGAGTAGATTAATATATATGGTGGATAATGATCATTAAATAATGAAACGTTTCGCTGATGAATTATGGTGTACTTGCAATTTAATTGATATTACATATTGCTAAAATTTATGTGAACGCTTATCAATCTGAACGGCGAAAATCTATTAGAAAATATTGTGTAATAATATTATAAAGTTTCTAGTTACTTCATTTTATGGTTATCTATTTCTTTAGTTGTATTGAAATTCTAATGTTAATCGGTAACCGCTTAATAACGGTTTGTAATTATTTTTGGTTACTGCTTACTGGTAAAAAAATCGATTTAAACAAATTATTTTATTTGAATCCTATAGTTCTAAAATAAAAATTATAAACGGTATAATTTCTATCATATTTATAACGCGGTGATATTAAAAAGCAGTTAATACTTATTTTATTTTGTTTCAATTTCTGGGTTCTTCATGTTTATAATTGTCGTAAACATATTGTTTTAAAAATTTAAAATAATTAATAAATCAAATTACCAAAATGATAATAAGCATAATAAAAATTAATTGAAATTAAATAAATTAAAACTGATATATGATATTCGTGATTGTTATTTCCGTATACGTTTCCAAATGAGAAATTATTCGATTAAGAAAGAAACATTTAATTTAAAAACTGAGTACTTAGCTGTCATTAGTTAAAATAATATGGTAAAACATTTAATAACTCTTATAAATTACTATAACAATAGATACTCTTAGGATCGTGTAATCTAGACTAATAAGTATAGTAAACAATTATAGAGTGCGGTAAATAAATTAAATACTTATTATATACAAACTAACAGATTTACAAATAAGTTTACTCTAAAAAACCGGCAATAATTACGGAAGAAAAATGTCTTAGTTTGGAAATTAACTATTTTCAATTCTGAATATCAAAATTGAAAACAAATAAGAAGTGTTGAAAAATAGGTTTTGGTTACAAAATCTAGTTTGATAAAATAAGGTTTCCAATTTCCTGATTATAAATTTAAAATTATATTGATTACCGGTTATATATTACCGCTTCTTGTTTTTTAGAAATAAAAGTGATTATCGGTAGTTGATTCTCAAAATTTTGATTTTTATTTCTTAAAATCAGATATTGGTCTTAAGCGCTGGATAATATTATTCATTTATTTTATTCGAATCTTTAAATAAGTCTAATAGAAATTATCATAATATAAATTATTATTTCGATTTGTCGTCAGAATAATTTAATATAAAATATGAACAACGAATAACTAAACCTAGAAGAGACCTAGAATACAATTCTATATACTAATACTCAGTGGCGCACAGCCATGTTTTAAAAACCCTTCTACATTTCTCATCAACCCACCCACCCCCCAAGATAGTAAAGCATAAAAGTGTAAAGTCAAATGTTAAATGGTATGGCAATTTTTTCCTGTTATCAACTAACATTAGTTATCTTATTTAAATATTATTTATTGTATTACGAATATTATGCCATGTATGATTTAACGATTTAATATTTCATGACTAAGTATCATATTTTCATACATCCACCCCTAATGTTAAGTCTTGAAGTCGCAAGACATGAGTAGGTATATGATAGGGCGTCACTGGTAATACTATGACTAAAGTTTCTAGATGTGTGCCTAAAATTTTTTTTTCGGAGAAAGGGGTTTCAATATTTTTACAAGGTACCATGTATTTTAAATTTATTTATTTCACAAGTTAATAACTTTGGTAATAAATAATTGTACAGTACAAGATAAACCGACAATGGATTAAATAAATGATCCTAGCAAATGTTTACGATATCAAACTTAAATTGTATCAAAATATTGTGCAATATGCAAAACCCCCTAGCACGCTCCTGATAGTTACTACTACTACAGTACAATTACTAGAGTTACACTAATAAATTATGCTATAATATTAAAATACATTGATATAATTATATTAATTTTTACATTTTTTTAAACCATAAGTAAATATATAATAATATAATTAAACATCGATTTAATAATAAAAGGATTGTAACAACATTAACATATAAAAATCCTCTTTACCATTATCTCATTATTACAATTTAAAATATATTATAATTAAATGTAATAAAAAATGTATATAATAATACGTATATTAAAAATATGTATAATTACATGTATTTATATAATTTATATTATAAATTAATGTTTTCCTTTTCTATATTTACGAAGCAAATCATTTATGACTTTTGAATCCAATTTCTTTATAATTTTTTTCATGGTAATCTTATAAATATAGATATTATATTATTATAAATCATGATAAATTTCAGTTCGGCCATAAGTATACTTTTTTATTTATTTTCTATTTTTATATCGTTTAGACTTGGGAGTGTCGAGACCCACGAATCCCCCATCCCTACGTCACGGATCGACTTGTTCCGCTGCATAGAACTTAGTTGAAAATATCGCGATGCACATAATGGACGGGTATTTTGGTAGCAAACATGAACAAGAACGAAGGCCGCAGATAAATGGCCGCGCCGGGTGTGAAGACACAACGTGCGTATTATGCATAACGAACAGATATTATATACATAGTTCGCAGTATTACACACGAACACACTTTAGTATATTATGTACTTACAGTCCCACGCGTTACTTAAACTTATAGGTATGTACATAATGTCGCGTATATGATTACACGGTCGAAGGGATGCGGCGGTGGCGGCGTGTGTGCGATGTTAACTTGACGGTTGGGACGGCTGTCCGGCGGATGGGCCGGGCTCCGGAAATAGCGGACCGGCCAACCGCAGACTCGCGTAAACGACTACCGCACACACCCTCGGCTCGGCGTACACGCACTACGAGTGTGGCGAGCGAAGGACGAAGGACGAAGGACTACCACAGTATTCGTCGAGCCTGTTTTTGCGATAATTTTACTCTACGTAAACACACTTAAATGTATATTCAAATGTTTGTACACGTACTGTACTACTGCGGGATGTACACGCATACAGTTGTACGCGTGTAGAGTTGTTTTATGTAAACAGAGGGAGCGGAAAGTATACTCGTCGGACAGCGGTGTTGACGAAAAATACCGATTTGAGCGTTATATAATAGTATAATATTGTGTGTATGTGTAGTACGTGAAACAGGTACACACCGAGTGTGTCGATTCTGGCAGGCTCCTCCCGACGTCCTTTGCGCTTCTCATTGCTCACCGACGAAAGCGCATTTAATCGCGCACGCCCGCCCTCCACCAACACTCTTTCTTTATAATTCCAAGGATCCAGTCGACGCGCAGTGGTAATAATAAACTGTGCATCGAACGTATTTATATCTGAATATGGTTTTCTCGTAAATCTTCTTTGGTTACACATTAAAATATTATTTCCATAACATTCTACACACGCATCCTGTCCTCGGCCAATGGGTTACGTTTGTGAATGAAACTGCCGTTTATATATTATTATTCATAAGTGGTAGAAGTACACACAATCACGCACTGGAATAAGTAAACCCGTCGTCGGATCATCATGGAGTGTCCGAAACCCTCATTCCTCATTAGGGACTTGATCGGCGACGTCTTACAGACTTCAAAATCTTCTGGTGAGTGACTTTTTTATTTTTAGTTTTATCTTACACGTCTATCGTCTTATAAAATGTAAATATTTGTACATCTGAGAATAACACAATAATCATAATTGATCTGTTACAATTATCGGTGATTTATTTTGATCCATTATACATCATAAGTTTCGTCTACAAATATAAATAGAAATACGTCCTAAATCTCACTCACTAACTGTATTCAATTGTATTATTATTATTGCATTTGATACATATAAAAGTAAAATTTAAGATTGTTTAAAAACAAAATGATCGATATTTTATAATGGATTTGAGACAAATTGAAGGGTAAACATTTTTCAATTTTTCAATAATTTTTGTTTTATAACGTGTATTTTATAATTTTGATAAAAAAAAAGTGGCGTTGTGCAAGTCACTAATAGATCAGTAAAGCCTTCAATAATTACTTTAGAAAAGTTTAAAGTAGACTATAAACCTGTTGTATGCTGAATAGTATAATGATTTAATAATTTTATTAGAATTATAAATGTTCATATTTTAATCAAACTGTTTTAGAAAGTGTTGCAGTATAACATTTTTATTTTATTTATTAATTATTCAATTACAATAATTGAATCCCAATATAAGAGTATTATATTAAATTATGTTAATATTATCATTTAGTACTGTTTATCGTTGAAGTATTATATGTTGCTTTTAAATGTAAAATAAGCTTTTTATAATATTTATTAAAATGTTAAGAGTGTACTTGAGACTTAACAATGGAATTAATATCTGAATATATTATTGATTTTTTGCCTTCTTAGAATTTAAATTAAGTAAAAAGCCTGTACTTATTATCACTACATACATTTATTCTGCAGGATAAAAGAGAATTAAATAAATAATGCGAGTATGAAATATTCATCTTTAGTAGAGTAGATAAAAATATTAAATGTAAATTAAAAATCAAAAAGACTAAAGAGCTAAAGGACTGTTATAATGCAGGGGTTATTAAATTATACTGAATTTTAGTGTATATAAGACTAAATATATACATTATAAATACATAATATTTTTCTATTTTGTATAATAATTAATAATACATAATAACACAAATTATGTAAAGAGCCGATATCTATAAAATATGAAATATATATTACCTTATTTCGTTATATTATTAAGTAATCTATAGTAACCAGAAAAACTGTGAAAGTAATGTGTATGTATTTGTAACTATTTGTTTTTATAATATAATGATTTGTAGTTTATGATATAGTATGATGCATGTTGAATAGATCTAACCTGTTTAATGTAAAAAAAACATGTTTTTGGAAATCTAAAATTTATTTTAAAATATGATGAACACATAGTATGATATATACATTTATAAATAAAAGTAATATTCATCATAGCATTTTGAAAAATCAACAAGTTATTTTAAATTTATGTCTAAAAAATAATAAAAATGTCTTCTCTTTCTTAAGACTTCTAAACTAGTATATTATATGGTCTTTATTAAACTCTATTTACAGACTGAAGTAACCGATGGTATACGGAAATTATACAACATTTATTTAGAGGAAAGCTATATAAAGCTGTAGTAGGTATTAGGTAGAAGACACAAATATTTGTTGGATCGAAGATTTATTAATTTAGGTGGTTGTTTTTAAATTTAAAAAGAGTAAAAAAGTATGCAATGAACTTAAATGAATAAATAAATAAATAAAATGAACTTAATGATAACCAAATTATTTGTTTAAAATATTATGTATTGTACTTATGTACATTAAGTGTTTATACATAAATATAAAGTCCACATCATTAAGATATTTTAAATATTTATGTCAAACGTATTTAATTATATTTTATAATATAAGTTTTAAAACACTAAAAAACAAAAATATATTTTTATGTCGAAAAATAAATTTTCGATAATTATTTGTGTATTTTAATTTCAAATTAATTTTTTAATTAAAATTATAACAATTAAATGAAACAATAACTTATAAATATTAAAAAAAAAACCTTATCGACAGTTATTTTTCTTGTCAGCAAAGAAAAAGTTATTCAATTCAGTGGAATTTTAAACAATATCAGGAGCTAAATCATTTCAGTGTACCAGAGCACAGTTATACCAATGTATTCGGTCAATGAAATTATATGTAATCAAGGCCTACATGAACTTTTAGGGTCCCGGGGCTGATTGGTTCCAGATCCCCTTATATTTGTTTGGCCAAGATATACATACTACTTGTATATACTTAGGTACAGTGGTTCCCAAACTTTTGATACTCACATACCACTTAGATATTTTGGAAAATGTTCACGTACCACTTGACTTAATATTTTTTTTATTTTTTTTTTACTTATCAACAAATAAAATAACATTATTTTTTATACATATATATATATGAACCTATTATTTATTTATGAAAACGTCAATACCGAGCTTAATGTTGGTTACTTTAAGTCTGAAGCTGTCTTCTATATTTATTTTATTCCTATTTCGTTGACATTTATAAAATCAGCTCACACCAAATAAACCAAACAATACTGAATAGTAATAATTATAAAAATTAAACCATTTCTTTAAAAAAAAGTTTTCCGTGTACCACCTACGAGCTTTCCAAGTACCATTTGTGGTATAAGTACCACAGGTTGAGAACCACTGAATTAGTACTATAAAAATATTTAAATTTGCATCTTATACTACGGCAAATGAGATTATAAAACAGTTTTGTATAAAAAGCTGAGATGACGGGACCTCTTGGAGGTACAGGCCCCGGGGCTCTAGCCCTCATTGCTCTATCTTCTCGTTGGTCCTGTATGTCAATGTTTCCCAACTGGTGTTCCGCGGAACCCACTGGTTCCGTGAGCCAGCGATAAGGGTTCCGTGAGGATTTCAGGAAAAAATAAATAACATTTTCAATTTAAACAAAGACTCGAATTATGAACGAGAGCTGATCCTCGTCGTCACTTTATCTTATCGTAAAATATTTGTTATATAATTATGTTATAATAATTGTTGTAGCCGTCTTCATAGATATTTAATATTTGTTATACATTAACCGCATTGTAGAAAAATGGGTTCCGCAAAAATTATAAGGTTCCTGCAAAGGTTCCATTGTTAAAAGAAGTTGGGAAACACTGCTGTATGTAATAGATAATATTTGAAAATTATATGACTAAATTCTGATCAGAGAAGTAAAGTAATGATTTTACTATGATGTTGTTTTTATATTAACATCTTAGAATTGTGTTTTAATCTGAGGAATTTTAATTTATGTTTTTATTATTATATTATATATGCGTTACATATTTATAATTGTATTTAATATATCTTGAATTTTTTAACAAATATTTTTTATAAGTACAACGGGAGTATAATACTGATATGTACATGTACGATGTTAATATTGTTTAGACATGTTAGCTTTGAAAATTAATAATAAATGTCTGACAATTCTTAATTAAAATTTTTTTTATAAATCACCAAATGACTTAAAAACTTTGTTTTTTTTTAATTATGCTCTAAATAAATCGCTTACTACTAACTATACGGTCGTTAGCTTAAAATTGTCTGGTGGTCGTGTTAGAGAAAGTCTGATATACACCGTTCACCCCCGTGTAAGTGTATGAGTGGTTTTGGCGAATCGGACGTGCTCAAGAGGGTCGCCACATGCGACGGACCATTGAATTATCACGACAGTAATTGCGTCCTTTTATCTGCTCATACCTCATGCTGGGCAGTATGAAAAGACTTAAAACAACTACCCTTCACGTTTTATTCGGTCATGTTTTTCTCATTGATAATAATTCGAACTACGTTTCAATAAATAGGACAAGGGTAGTAAATATTCGCAATTATACATATAAATAGAAGTTTACCCCAAAAATCATGACAAATGCGATAATAGACTTAAGTTACGGGTCCCACAGAGAGTGTATTGTTAATAACAATAAATAATACGTAATGGCCAATGTTTTTGTAATACCTACTTCAAGCCGATATATATATATATTATTGATATGCTATTATATAACACCCATTTATAGGTGTGACGAACTTCCGTTTAATTTTCAGTAATGTTTAGTTATCTATCTACAATTGTATAATTTAAATAACTCACACTTATTCACTGATCACTAAATGTCAAAACCGAATAAATGTATGAACATACAATTTCAAATAGTGGTTCCTCGAATACTCTAAATGTGTGATTAGGGATTTTAAAAAAATTTGTAGTGTTTTACCCAATTAGTCTTACGTTTCAGTGGATTTTACCACAATTATTAATTAGTGGCAAAAGCTTATGATTCCGAATTTGGGATATTGTTTGCAATACCGAATTTATTTTTTACGTCACACACGCCATCAAATCGTCTAAATGAACTTGTATTCAAACATCGCAATCATAATGTGTATACTTTCATAGCCCATTTGACTTAAATTAGACAAAAATAAACACCAGTAAAGATTACCAAATACGTAATAATTTAAACTATATTAATTTATTCATAATTGTTCCTTGTTTTTATTCGTGTGTGTACGTTTCCTGGTCACCTAAGTTTACAACTAACAATATTATTTTGGACACAAATAATATTATAGTATTTTCATGCATGAGGCATAGTTTTTTTGTTGCAGTATCCTTATTATGTAAAGATGTTAAAGCTTAATTTACATATAAAGAAGCATCAGTGTTCTACTAAAGTATATCGTTTTTTTAAAATGTATCGTTGACAATAATTATAAGTGATTGAGAGAAAATATTCGAATAACTCGATTATTTGAAAAAATAATCATATGATAAATGTAAATACTAATGAAATACTAGTTACACGAAAATAATCGAATGAAAAAATTACTAATAAAATACGAGTTATTTGAACTTTGATAAGTAGGTAATAACCTGTGATGTTACCATAGGGTTGCTTCATATATGATATATACTATCAATATTATTTTGAAAATTCATGGGTATACTATGTATACTCTCAAGACTCAAGCACTTCACCGGAGTATTAAATTTAATTAATTTTACAGGTGTTGATTTTGGCAGTATTTTGTTATGCATTCAGTTTTCTCTCGGGCGATTAGTATATTTCTATGGAGTAATTATTGACGGTTTACCATTGGCGGATTTAAGAAGAAGGCCTAGCATCCCCCCCCCTTGGTAGTTTTTATTCTCAGTTGCAATAATGATTTTAAGTCATCGTTCAGACTGGCTTTCCTAATATCTTTTACTAATTTTAGCAGTATTACTAGCAGGCCCGGCTCAGGTGTTCAAACGAACATAGGCGAAATTTAGTTTTTGCCGCCCCTTACGCGTAAATATTACATCAGATATATTTTTTTTATACATACAATTCGTGCCGGAAAAATGCCGCCCTAAGCGTGGGCCTATGTCGACTACCCCTTGAGCCGGGCCTGATTACTAGTGACAATGTGCACTTGTGAGTGACCATTTTCAACATTAAAACGTATAAAGACATATCGAAGAAGTACAATGGGGGAAAAAATCGTTTAAATGAATTAGCGTTACTCATTATTCATAAAGAAATTTATGATATTTAGATATTCTAGATCTCTTTTCCAAACAACAACCTAGGCGTTTATAGTTTTATCTATAATAATATATAAATAAATTTAATAAATTTTAATGTTTTTATTTTCTTGTTTTTTAATGTTTTTATTTTAGAAATTAAATACACTTTTTCAATTTTTTATGTTGAAAAAATTTGAATTATACTTTAATTGAAGACCTAATATCAAATCCTACACATTGTGCTTACAAAATTATGGTGAAAAATGTTGGGCTCCCTCCCAAAAAAAAAATCCTAGATCCGCCACTGCGGTTTACTATATATTTACAATGGTATCAATTTATTTAAATAATATTAATTTCTATTATTGTATTACTCAATGAACTTTTTCTTACTATCGACTAAATCAGAAGTGGCCAACAGGTCGATTTCGCGATCAACTGGTGGATCGCGACTCCCTTTAATTTTTTTTTTTAATTTTTTCGGAAATAAAAAATTTATTTATTTTTATAGATATTTTTTTCTTCGTTCAACCCATTAATACAAAAAATTAAAAAACAGTTTAAATTTATAACAGTTTATATATGGTAGTAATATATAGTAATAAATAACTAAGAAAAATTAAATTATATACTGAAAATATTATGAAAATAAAATATTATATTTTGTATGTAATCTAATGGATATTCTGTATTAAATAACGATCTTCATCACGTTCGTATAAATTGATAAAAAATATATTAAAATACGTTTTATTTAAAATTAAACGTTATTATCATTGATTAATATTTTAGATTCAATAAATAAATGTAACATGCACGTATATAAAATATACATTTGCTCAGTGACAACCTTCTTTTTTTTTTTTTTTTTCCGATCGTCTATTAACAAGTCTATAAAAGTTGGTCATCGCTGGTCTAAATCATAAAAATGTCCTTATTCAAACACTCGTCAACTTAGTATACTCTCAATAAAATTGATGGGAACATCAATGGTAATAAGTTATTTTTTAAATATAACAAATATTTGAATAATAAGAAGTTGAATATCATATAAAAAATATTTTTATATTATTAAATTGTATCAAATTATTAAAATATTGGCCTGTCATTAGTCGCGCGGGGTAAATAATCTCCTAGTGTATAAATAAATCTCTGTTTTCTATAGTTATCTATAAAGACCGGATTTAATTGCACTAAAAATATATCAAAATTGCCGTGAAAATAATACAATAATTGCATAATAAAATCATATAATTGCTTCAAAAAAAGTATAAATTGCATTTTAAAATGTATTCTTAAAATATTACAAAATGTATAATTAATATTTATTTACTTACAAACTTGATGGACACTTACAAATTATAGAATCAAAAAGTTTTTGAAAGAATTCAATAATTAAAATATATAATTTTTCTGAATTAAAATTTTTTTAATTATGTACATTTCTAAATTAAGTTCCTTAAAATGATATCGTCGGTTACTTAAGTTGTATTTATATAAAGAAAATTATCTTTCAATATCCATACTGGTGCATTATTGGTGCATATTTAAATCAATAAACTAATCATTTTAATTTACCAACACTAATGGCATCATTGTCTAAATTTTCTACTAAATTTTTAAAATTTTCAAAATGATTTGCATAAAACATTGCGGTATTATACAAGTTCCCCAACAGGTTCAGGAGATAAAGGTATATAGTAAAGGCTATGTAAATATAATTATAATATGTTATTAAATCTGAAACAGTGTGAATAATTACTGATACTTTTCCATGATTTATTTTTTTATTAATTAAAAGTTTTCAATAAGAATTATTATAACTCAATAATTACAGAATTATATACAATGGCTAAACAATTAACTACAAATGCATACAATTAGACATACCTAATACGTTATTTTACATAATATAACAAACTGAAAATATTAACAATTTTAAATAATAATAATAGATGATGATATAATAATAAATCATCATAATCAGAGTGAGAAGGTAATATTAATAGGGGGATATAATTGGTCCAGAGGAAATTAATTAAAGTAAACGTAAGAGATTACAGATGTTATTATTATTATTATTATTATTATTTTTTTTTGTAGGGGACTAAAATAGGAGAGAAATAATTAATGGTAAAACTATTTAATAACTTCATTTTAGGGAGAAGTTACAGAAACAAAAGCGACATCAAATTTTTTAGAAATTTTGTTAATATAAGTAGTAATGGGTTAATAATAGCTCTAAAATGTTTGAGAAATTTGAAAATCGAGTTTTCGAGTGTAGCTGAAGATGCTGTTTTGGTAGTGGAGTTAATAGAGATATTGGCATTTGATTATTGTTGTTTCTTGTTTGTGGCTGGGAGTGACATAACTTGTAGGCTTTTATTTATGTCTAAGTTGTATATATAACTATAACAAAATTATTTCATCATAGTTAATTAATACTAAATAAATCTTTCACAAAATTACTAGGCTATAATTTATTTGAACTATTATTATACTAGATAATATTATAAATATTATTTATTATTAACTAAACAAATGTTAGTACGAACGTGGATATAATTCGATCATATTTTATTTATCATATCTATTGTCGCTTTATAATCTGATTTTGATTTACTTATAATCAATCATATTCTTACGTTGACATTTAAATGCATAAAAAAATAAAATCGAAAAACATAAAAATAAGACACGATTTCACACCGAAGACTTTAAAATAAAATTAAAATAACGTTCTATTGTATGTTCTGTAAAAAACGCAATAAACTAATTTCATTTTGTTAATTTATTTAATATAACAATCATTTTGATTTTAGCCAGCATAAATTTTTTAAAACTATCAATAGCCAATAGTATTTGTTAGGATTTAACATTCATGTACTTGTACAGAATTTACAAAAAAAACATAAAACTGTAAACAAAGTTTTTCACTTTAAGGAATTTTTATACCTCGGCTATAGATGTTCCATGTGAAACCGAGTAATTCAGCTAGTAGTATAACTATGATTAATACTCTTTGAAATAAAAAAACAAACACTAGCGTTAAAAAAAATCAATTTTTAATATTACCAAAAATTTAGTCTCGTTTTAACAATATAATTTTTCTAATATTTTTACAATTTTACAATTTTCCTAAATACTTCGTGGCATATAAGATAATTATGTATATTTTCATTTGATTTGGTTTTACAAAAGTATACTGTATAATTCAAGTATAGTAATAGTCAAAAATTAAATGTATTCGTTAAATTTGCACTTGGTTTTTTTATAGTATGTATTAAATTATTATATTAATTTCATAGTTTGGTACGAACAATGGCAATATAATAATAAATATACAAACTCATTTTTTAAACAAAACTTTCACTTTTTTCTCCTGGTGTAAAAACTTTTATTTATCTGTTTATGGAGACTTAAATCGATAATCTTACTATCCCATATGAGGTATCACAGCATATAATAAAAAGGCACTTACATTTTTTCTAGCGGAATATTATATCAAATTGCACTGTTTTACTTGAATAGATGTGTCCAGCGATGAAGGTACAGCTGACATGGATGACCGTAGGTTAACGGTCGGTAATTTCGCTTCACTCCCGTTATTGGTTCAAAAACACCACCATCATCACCATCACTATCAACAACACCAGGACATTCTACCTGGAAAAACGTGTGGTCGAAAGGTCCGGCGCAGGAGAACAGCATTTACACACGCACAACTGGCTTACCTCGAACGCAAGTTTCGCTCCCAAAAATATCTGTCCGTAGCCGATCGCAGCGATGTAGCTGAAGCGTTAAACTTGTCAGAAACCCAAGTTAAAACGTGGTATCAAAATCGAAGGTATGTGACAAATTTGATTTTATATCTTTTTGAAAATTGTGAAAAACAGGAAATAGTATGAATCATTATTATGTAACAATGAACCTATTATATGATAAAATATTATAGATATCCAAGTGGCATATAAATAGGATTGGGGTTGAGGATGAATCCTCTCCATGACTAAAAACAATCCAGTTTTGAAATGGTTAGAATGAAAAATGATAAGAAAATTGTGTGTAGATACCCATATGGCTATACTATGTACCAGGGATGACAACATTTTCTAATTTTACTTGCCAAAAATGATCTAATTTATTTTCGTTTTCTTCCAGCTTGCCATTAAATAATGAAAACTATTTTATACATATATCAAGATGTTTATTAATTTAAAAACATCTATTGAATTTATTTAATAAACAAAATTAAGATTTAATTTAATAGAATAACATTATATAAGTATTTATTAATTTGTTGGATTTAATTTTTGTTGTACATTTAATGTCAATTAATTTATAATTTCTTATTTCAATTAAAGTGTATATGACATTACTCCATAGATCCGTTGGTCGATTTCTTGATTCAGATTTGATAATATTTACTTTCGAAAAGAGCATGATTATGTTAAAGAAAAATTGACAATCTTCTACTTAAAGAAGAAATTCCTTGGTCAAGAATTAGATAAAGTACTAATTTTTAAAATTATCTTTACTAGCAGTGTTAGGACTTATCTAGATAAAAGTTTCATTATCTATTATCTTATCTAGATTAAAATATACTAGTCATCACTTTTTTTTATCTTAGATGAAAACTTCAGTTACCTATATCAAATGATCTAGTTAATTTTTTATCCATAAGTATTTATTTAATATTATGCCATACACAAACAATTGTATATTTTATGTTCAAAATCAATGTAATGTAACAGAAGGTATATAGAACATATTTAAAGCAATCACAAAGTATAAAATATAATTTAATAGTCAGTCGTTAATTATTGTAGGCTGTTGTATTATTTCCATTTATTAATTTAATTTCCTACAAGTTATTACTTATTAGTCAATCCTGATCGTATGTTGGTTAAAAACAATTATATTTATTGTTGTTTTTTTATTTTTATTAATAAGTAGTTAATAGGTACATATTAAGTATTTTTATTAAATTTGAGTAAAAGCATTAATTTAAAAACATTATAAAACCATTGTTGTAAGAGCACAACGTTTTTTATTTTTTCATAGGAGAAGATTAATTGTATAGAAAATGTTTATTGATAAATCATTTTACTCATCGAGGTAGTTGCGTATTTAGGATTGTCAACAGGCCCGGCCTTCTCCAAGTCTGTGTAATATAAAGACAAGGTTAAATATTATATAGTGTTTAATCTAGTGGACCCTTAATATTTCTGGTTATGCATTTATGCCACTACATAGTTTATGCCAAATATAAAAAAAGTATCAAAAATAATTTGAATTTAAATAAATCACTTTTATCTTCTATCTTTATCTATTATCTTTATCTAGATACTTTAGGAATTTTTATTTATTATCTTTATCCAGATAAATTCCTATCAATAATCTATTATCTTTACCTTGATGATATTTTAGTTTAGAAGATGTACTATATAGAACTTTCATAATCGAACTGTTATTTCTTACAACAATTATTTTGCTCGCAAATCTTTGTTGATCGGAAAAAATTTATGGTTTGAAAAATATTTATGAAAATGCGGGACACAGGGCGGAAGCCCCACCCGCACTGCCTTAGGGACGATTCTACGTATTATTCGTAAACATAAGCATGTCTACAGGTCGTATCTCTCATGCACAGGCACGACCTGCACAATTTGATTTAAATAAATACTATTTTAAAGTTACCATGATTCCAACAAAACGACGATTAGGATTAAAGTAGGTATTAAGAATATTTTTAATTATATTCGTGTACGTACTGTATGGTAATAATGGTTTTTTCAAAATTCGAAGATCGTATTTTCTTCACCTTTTGGTGACCCAGTATCGCATTTGTATATTTGCCTTAAGCACGATATGCTAAAAAAATCTGGACACGCCTATGTTCGTTAATATTATTAAAAAAAAAAACTCATACCTAAGATGTAAATATATATTCGCGGTACACGGTTTGCATGATATTAACATATGTTTTATGACGGTTATGTGTTATATGTTGGGCTTGCTTGTGTACAGGACCAAGTGGAAACGTCAGAACCAGTTGCGACTCGACCAGCTGCGGCAACAGTCGGTAGAACCGCAGTCGGACGCGTCCGCCGAGTACGGGCAACACAAACAGCAGCACGGGCTGCACGCGGCGGAGACGCAGCACGGCCGACAGGAGCACAGGCTGTACGTGCCGGTGCCGACGGCTACGGCCACGGACCCGGACATGCAGACGGCCGCAGCGGTGCCGTCCGCGTTCATCGGCACGCCGTACCCGGGCGCGGCCAACGGCGCGCGGTGGAACTTCCTGACCACGGCCGCGGCCATCGTGCGGAACGTGTCGTACGTGCACGGGTGTCACATGTGAACGGTCACGACGACGCGGCAGCTGTGCACATCGGCGTCGCGGTCCGTCCCAGTGTGCGTTGCGCGCACATTGTATACAGAGTGGTCGTGTACGTATTTTAACGCACGCGAACTGCAGAGCGACGGGTCCGTGCACTCCCCGATCCCCGGCTGTACAACTATCGTAGACGTAAGCGAGTGGTATACCAACGGTAATGCCAAGTCGGCCAGAGAAACGTGCACGTCGGTCCGGCGTACCAGCACGCGACGTTTCCGCTTTTCAGAAATAGTCGTTGCGGCCGCAGACAGCGCAGCGATGAGCTCTTGTGCGCACTGCCCACGCCGGTGGAAGCAGTGGAAGCGATAGGCACAATTAACCGTTGCAATCATTCGTTGCGGAAAACTTAATATTCTTATTTCCCTCTGTCCGGTGCAATCGCTAGTTGTTCCGTGCCGTCTTTTCCGGTTCACCTGGGCATTGAGTAATCGTTACGTTTAATGCGATTTAAAACGATTTTAGAGACGAACTCATCGCAATGCATTTTATAAGGAATTTTCACTGGGCGGCAAAAAATGTTTTTCTCAAAATAGTCATTGTATAATACCATAGTATTACACGTTCGTTTCGCATTATATCGCCCAATATTTCAAAATACTGCCGACAGAGTACAATCACTGGGCGACATTCGTGTCGCCTAGTTAACTAGTTAAAAAATGCACTGACTCATCGTCGTATAACATTTCGCTGTAATTCATAGGCGTAACTAGATCTTGGAGTTAGAGGGGGGGGGGGCTCCAGCCTTAGCATTTATATTGTGATTAGAAATTAATGGGGGGAGGCTCTACCCCCTATGCCACCCTTGTACTAGTTAGTCATTATCAACATTTTATACATAAATGTTACAAAAATAAAATCTGTACATTTATTCTTCTGAATGACGAATACTTTTGTACTTACTTTTACTTTAATAGTACCATGAACGGTATCATACATTAATATAACCGTCTGTTAATAATAAAGAAAAACTTCCAAGACGGTTATTACCTAATAAAAAATATAGCGATAATTTAAATTTAAAAATGTAACTACCGCTGGACAGGCTAACACTTATATCTCCTTCTCTAGTTACGTCTATATTGTACTCATAACCGTGATCACAATACCATCATTCATACTTATTCCGGTTTAATGTTACTAGATATGTATTCATTGGGTTTCATTTTGTAAGAATTGTATATTTTATAATGTTAACCCGTAGTAAATACAATTTTCAATGTAATGTATATTTGAAATTCAGTAAATTGAATGATTTATTTTATCTATAAAAATCTTTAAATTCATCAATAAAAATACATTTATTTGAAGCAAATGTTCATAGATATTAATGAATTTTATTAAACAATTCAATTCAAACCATTGGATAAGAATATTTTGATATGATTTAGATAATGTTTCACAATAATTTATTGGAATAGAATCCAATGATTATGTTTTAGTTAATAACGAATATTGTCAAAGTTTTAATTATTGAATTTTAATGTTGTAATATTGTACCATTGATTATTTTTATCATTTTAGGTAATTAGTTTATGTGTATATTTAATATGTATAAATAAATGTGTACTAAATATAATTACATTTTTAACTAATACATTAAAATAAACTTATATTACATTTTTTTTTCTATGAAATATACTGTTTTTGCTATGGCAATTAATATTCAGAAAAAATTGCGTGAAACAAAATCATCCTGGATCAAAGAAATATTCTATTACTAATAGATTTGTTAAGTATAATCATTTATTAATAACCTAATGAATCCAATGGAAAATACACATTTAATATAAATTTTGATACTTTAAAATTAAATATTTAAGATCTCTCTGAATTAAAACAAAATAAATCTTTTTGCATAATAATAAATCTTTTAATGAGGAATTGAATAAAAATAATACTAAATCTAATTTTTAATAACCAATTTTTAATAAAACCAATAAATTGTACTTAAATAATAGTCAGCCCCAGTTTAGCATTGATAGATGATATGTATCATCTTTCACATTTTTTTGCAAGTCTAAATGTCTCCTCTTGTTAATACATTCATTAAATTACACACATTTAAACTGTACAAAACTATAAATGTTCTATATATTACAAAATACACATTTATTAAAAAAATTGTTTATTTATTAACATTAAAAGTACAAATGAACACATACAATTTGATGTACACAAATTAAAATAGTTACATAATAAATCTTAAAATTAATATTATAATTATTACATAATATAATTTTTACAAATGTTATGTTTGCTATGAATTCGATAGAGCAAATATGGTTACAAATTATATATTTCAATTTAGACTCCAAGTGTAGTCATTTTATAATTTAGATTAGTACAGATATCTATTTTATGACTTGAACCAGCAAGACATGTTACCTGAAACAGAATATAAATATCATAACACATTTTCAATTATAATAAAATTCAAATTAATATACGATAGTAATGAATAAAGCATTTTGTAAAATTAGTTAATTTATTTATTTTTTTGATAAAATATTAAACACAGAAGTTTGATGAAAGTTTTGTTATGTATTATTAATATTGACTAAATAAAATTGTAATAATTTTAATAATAAAAAAATAATAAATAATAGTAATAATATTTAAAACCAAGTATGTCTAGTAGGTACTTAGAATATTATAAATTTTTTTAGTAAGTGACTTACTTTAAATGGATTTTCTTGATTAACACAACTGTAAACCGTTACTGGGCTAGTTTCAATCTTACACAAAATTTCATCAGTAAATGATAACTGGTAGAAATATTTTGAACAGCCTCCAGCATATAACGTTTCATCCATAAGTTTTGTAACATGTATACCAGAATCTTCAACACATTCATATACTGTCATGGGAGCAGCCATTGAACGATTCCACAATGACAATTTTGATCCACCTCCACATAACTAGAAGAAATATTCATTATAAATTTATATTCAATGAAAGCAAAAAAAAAAAAAAAACAAAACATTTAGTATTTTACCATCCAATCTTTGGTAATAGTAACAGATCCAACCCAATTTCCAAGATCAGGTCTTTTAATTGCTGGATTATTACTGGGAATGATTTTTGATGAATATTCTTTAGTGCGAACATCCCAAAACACAACACTCCCATCTTCACTAGCTGAGGCGATTGTATCATCTCTATAAAATTAAATTATCTTAAGCATATGTTATTCATAACAATTAGATTATAATTAAAATTACAATTTATCAATAGAATGAATATAGTCACTGTGCCCTTCAAATTTATGAATGACATCACCACATTCTAAATTAAATGCATAAACTGTATTATCACCACAGCCTGCATACAATATATTATCTTCTCTGTTTAATATTAAGCAATTCACGTCTATAGACAACATTGAATCCCTAAAAGTAGACATACAGGTAAGTAAAAAAATTAAATAATTCAAAATGGATTATAAAGGAAAATATATGATTAATAAAAAGTTGATTTTACTTAGGAGATGGAATATTGATGCTCCAACTTATACTGAGTGGTTCTATTTTTGAGTTTTCTCCAAAATGATTGTCTATGATAGTATCCCAATCCACACCAACGATAAGACCAACACCGCCTATTATCAAAAATTTTTCTCCGGATTCCATGCTGTTTATTTGTATTTTTCGTATCATTTCGAATCCATAAGACCGGCTAGCTGATAAATTTTGATCTTTGTCGTCCATTCCGGATTGTAGTTCATTTTTCAAACTATAATAATAAAAAAAATATATATATAATATGTAGTATAGTAATAAATGGTATAACAAAGGAGAAATTTATTGTCCATAGTGTCCCCGGCCACTCACTTGTAGACCATCAGTATCCCATAGTTGTTGCCAGTGATCAGGTAGTTCCCGCACGGAGAAAACGTTTGTGACAAAATAGTCATATAAAATTTACTGTCAACCATGTTCGAAAATTGTGTCCACGTCGGTTCAATCAGAGGGGTAATCAACACTGAGCAAAAAATCGTACAGTACAAGGAGTACAATCTTGTAAAATGATCGAAGAATATAAAAAAAATAAAATTTCAAAAATCACAAAACGACCGGTGCGGCGATGTCAAACGTCGGCGGTAATAGAAGTTGACGCTTAGTAAGGTGGCGATGAATGTTGATAAGTTCGTTGATAAGGTATATTGTGTATTGTGGTGCAGCATGTGAGTTGAGTTGCCTAAACGACTAAGAAGCGGTCGAATATTAACCGACACGGGACAATATATATAATTGGCCAACAGATCGCGCTTGACCGTATGATATATGATACTCCTACAAATATTATCACCGTCTTGTAACCTTAAAATACACAAAGAATTCGATACTAGATACGAGATAAGTACACGAATAGTATTTTGTATTTATGGAAATCTTTCACCCCTTTTATGGAATAGGCAGTTTGACTGTAAAGTAGTTATATAAATAGGTTAATTTTAATTGTATTTTTATAGAGTGATTCGAATCAAATATGCAGGTGAACAACTTGTTTTAATTAGTCTTGATTGACTTTATAAAATAATTGGACACTATTATTCGAACATTTCAGAACCCTGATGAAGACACGGAATGGAACGACATACTGCGTGCCAAAGGAATTATTCCAAAGAAGAAAGAAAAGGAAATAACAGAAGAAGATGTGATCAATCTAGTAGAACAGACAGTCCGGGAAAAACAAAATGGTAAAATTTGATAGAATGTTTGAGTTTTAATTGCTTGCGCATGTATTGCTGTCAAGCACAAATGCAAAGGAGACTTAAAAGTTCGATCTAGGACAAATATTGTAAACATGTTTATAAAATTATTATTATTATTATGTTATGTTAGTCCTTACAATGATTAAAATATATTTACAAAATTAATTATTATTATAATGTATTTACGGATTTACGTTTACTATATAATTTCATTTTTTTAACTGTGATGTGGCCTTATGTCGAAATGACGATGGAGAAATGGTTTTATGGTGCAATAGCAACGGTGATTTGTCCATGTTCATTAGAAGTTCAATCCCCAAAATATCAGATAAAATGTTATAAAATAATTACCTGACCTACTAAATGAATAGTCTTTTTAAAGTTTCCCGTGAAACTTGCAAATAAAATATATAAATATATATAATGAGTAATAAAAGAGTCATAAAATCATGCTATTCATCAACATTTTACATATTTTTAAAACTCAAAATTTTTTTCCTATGCTTTCCTCTGAATGCTATGTTATAACAATGCATTTGTATATTTAAACCAAATGTGGATGGTGAAAAAACAAAAAAAAAAAATCATAATTGTACCAATCCATATGTTTTACCTTTTTATAATACCTATACATTTTCATCATTTTATTTTATATTTATAAATATACTTTTGTAAATTGTTATTCATTCATATTACTTATATTTTAGTCTTATATTATTATTACTTATAGTCTTGAGAAGTATTTTAAATATTTATTATAAGAAGATAAATACAATTTGATAGATTAGTTTTTGACAAGCATAATAATTATTCATTTATTATTAATATTTAGTATTAATTATTAATACATGAAGTATTTAGAATTATAATAATCTGGTCCATGAATAGTTAAAATTTTAATTTTACACAATTTAACTATCATATGCGTTTAAGTTTTTTAAAATTTACCATAGTTATTTCTATTTTCTGGTTCATGAATTAATATTATTTATTTATTTGATGAAAATGATTGTTGTTTATAGCTTTGATTTATTTATTACAAATATTTTAGACAATTTTGTATTTTTTATTTTATGTGCTTGAAACAGTTTTCATAATTGATCATTATGCATTAAGTTTCCTTTCATTTACAGGGGAGAAAAAAGACATGATTGATATGTCATTGGATGAATTAGATGAGTTAGAGGATGATGAAGATGAAAGAATTTTAGAAGAATTTCGTAGGCGTAGAATAGCAGAGTTGAAGGCTCAAGCACAAAAAAATGTTTTTGGTGATGTAATAGAAATAAGTGGTCAAGATTTTGTGAATCAAATTAATAAAGCAGGATCTGGAATTTGGGTTGTTTTACTGTTATATAAACAAGGGTAATGTTACTGATAACTTAAATTTTAATTTACTATCTAACATTTTTTTTTATTAACTAACATATATTTTTGTTTACAGTATTCCAATTTGTGCCCTATTAACTGAGCATTTGAACAATTTAGCAAGGAAATTTCCTGCTACAAAATTTGTTAAAAGCATTTCAACAACTTGCATCCCAAACTATCCTGATGCTAATTTGCCAACTATTTTTATTTATAATGAAGGAGATCTAAAACAACAATTAGTGGGACCAAGGCTATTTTCAACATCAATAACTCAAGATGGTATGTATATATATTCAATTTAAATAACATATACAACTTTATTATGATAACAATTATATTATTTAATTTAAAGTTTAATTGTGTTATTTAGTTATAACATTTGAGGATGAAATTAAATTATATTAATTATTAAAGTGAAAAAAATTAAATTTTTTATAAATATAATATTCCTGATGCAGAATTAACAATAAATTATTATAAATGATAGTTATAAAACATCTAAGTATTCTGAGTTAGTTTAAATTTGATTTGTAAAATTGTATTATAGTTCATTATTAATTTTCAGTTAATTTAAAATATTTACTGTCATCAAACTCGTGTGCAGGTATCGTTCTTAGAGGGGTTCAAAATAATATATGTTATATTAGGTAAACAATTAATAAAAAAAATACATATTAGAATATTAAAGATAAATATCAGGATCAAAAATCAATACATGTCAACAAATATCTTAACAGCTTGATTAGCTAACTTATTAGTGAAAACACTTTCTATTGATGGTTGCATTTACAACAAAAATCAACTCTAGGTGGAAAATGTCCAAAAATTAAATAGAAAAATGTGTAAAATCAAAAAAATTGGCTCTGTCAAATAAAAATAGACAAATATTTATATATGAATTTTCAGGTCAGTTTAATTTTCATAGAATGAAGACTAGGTATAATTAGTACAAATAAGTGTAAAAAATTCTCAACAAGGGCATCAATTAAAATATATAGTTTATTTTATTAAACGTTAAAAAAGAAAAAAGTACAAAACTCTTAGGTCGGATAAGATACAAGGATGGGTGAATAATATTTTATGTATTGGTCTTTTAAACTAGAAAAATTATTATTTTCGAAAACAATTTTAAGTGAAAGAGGTTGGATCAGTTTATATATCTAAAAAAGGTTTGAAAAGATAGAAGCGCACTACATTTTTTAGTAAGGTAGGTTGAATTTTTGATGTTCTTACATTTTTAATAAAAAAAACATTTACAATTTAAAGTGGCTGTAAACAGGACAGATCTTATTAATATATTTTGAAACTATGATATGTCTTAAAGATGCTCATTTAAATAATATAAAAATATATGACTCAGCAAATTTTTTTAAATTGCTACAATTAATAGAAAACTTCTAATTAACTAAAATTGTATTATGGATATTCAATGAAATTTTCTATTTTGTTTTAATTTCATTTTGTAATGCTTATAAAATATTTTTACTTTGACTACAAAAAAATTAGAAAATTTGTATCCAATTTTTAATCCTTAAGCATAAAAATTGAAAATGTCATGCATTTTTTCCTGCAAAAGTGTAGCGGATTTTCATTTTTTTTTTTTTCTGTTTTGTCAAAATTTAATAATTAGACCCTTGTAGTTTTTTTACTTTTTTTTTTTCAATCGAGCTCAAATTGTTTTCATTTAATATTTAAAGTTACGTATAAGGATCTTTGTATTATATTTTCTTGTCTTTTGGTTAAATGAAAATAATGTTATCAATATTTTTTTAAAAAAAAAAAAACGTATTCAAGTATAAAATTTCCAACTATTTGTAAAAAATCAAAAAGATCTTTTGAAAAGTAAGCCATATACTTATGTAAAATTATATTATTTGGTGAATATTTTAATTTTCTATATATAGTATTTTTTGAGTAACAATATAAATTAAAATTCATTTTTATATTTGAAAATTGATATGCCTTAAATTTCGTTTTTTTTTATAACTTTTTGTTAGTTTTTCAATATTATTAAAAAATTTCCTATGATTGTAATGATTGGAGCAGCTCTCAAAATTGTGTATAAAAAACATGCATCATGATAAAATCAATATATTTCTCGCATTACCCAAAATCAAAATGAAATAACAAATTACATGGTATTCTGTTTCATTCATTTTTATATTTTTATGACAATAGAATTTAATAGAATTTTATTGTAAAATAATAAATATATATGTATATTTTAGAGTTTGAATGGATGTTGAGTCAAACAGGAGCAATAAAAACTACTTTGAAAGATAATCCTAGACAGAAGACTAGAGATGTTTTATTTGATAAATTACTCACTAATATGTGATGAAATTTATTAATATTTTTAAGTTTATATTTATTTAAATATTTCTTTATTATATTTATTTTTTAACAAACTGTTTTGTGTATTAATTTTTTCTTTGATAAAAATAACTTAACAAATAAATCATTATTGAAACAAATTATGTGCCTATATGTATTACTTATATTAACTTGTATAATAATTATCATGCATGTTTGTTTTAAAGTTTAATTTAAGCTTATTTGACAGAAAACATAACATGTAAATACTGTTTTTTGTAAGAATATTTTTACATTTAAAAAAAAAAAAATTAAAAAAATTAGTTAAAATCATGATGACTAATATGCTGATGTGTAAATTTTGTACATTGAGCCATTCTTTTGTTTTTCGGTAGATCTTATTATCAAGCAGGGAACTTTTATACTTTACCGGACACCCTTTTTTTGGCGATTTTTTTTTTTTTGGACTTATTCATTTTTGTACGAAAAAAATGTTGGTGAAATCCAAATTTGGGGCTCGGACTTTATTTGGAAGTTATAGCTGTTTGAAGATAGCGATTTTTGTAGTTATTTTTTTAATGTTAATTTTATCTTTATTATGTTGCATAGCTCGATGGTTTAAAGCGTAGGTTTGTAATACGCCGAACACAGTTCAATTCCCGTCGAGTGCACATGAAATTTTGCATTTTTTTACGACACGTTTTTGGTTATTTTATATAGGAACATGTTATGTTTTACATGACATATATATACATATGTTACATTGTACAGGTCATGTAATCGCAAATCAAAAATATCTTTCATATTTTATCTTCTAATCTATTCTTTCTTATCTAAACCGAGCGAAACTTTAATTTTTAAAATTTTAGGACTTCGCTCGCTACGCCTGCCGGCTCCACTCATAAACTCGAGTGACACTTTGTATCACTTTTCGTGCCGGATGGGGCTTCGCCCCAAGGGGAATTATAGTCTAAGCCTAACCTAGTTTTTGAGCAAACCTTGATACTGCTGCTGATGGGATTATGCTTTGTATGTGAACCTAGAACCTTGCTACGCGAGTAAATTACGAAAACTAAAATAATTATATAGCATTTGTGAGATCACTGCACCATAAATAATATTGAAATTATGGTTTATTAAATTACGTATTAAAAAAAATAGTAAAAAAAACGTATAACTTCAGAGACCTGTAACTTGAAAACTAAGTTCGAGCCCCCAAATTCTGACTTCACTATCGTCTTTAATATACTACATTAATTCAAAAAAAAAAAAAAAGGGTGTCCGGTAAAGAATAAATATACCTCAAGCAGTATTGATTAGAAATCAAAAGATTGCATACAAATACTTTAGATTTTTGATTTACAGTAATAATTTGATATGATTATGCTGATATATATTTTACGTTACATTGTCACATTTTCATAATTTTATTTTTTTCAAGACATTTATACTTCCACCGAGGAAGAACACCCACACTGACCCAAATCTAACCTAGACACGCTCCAGTCCGGTTGTATGTGTCCGACGATATCTACAATGTATACATCAATATACTATCCACGTTGGTTGATGAACGCTGATGTTCGGGAGTGAACAGTCGTAAGGGTTGATCATTAAAATCTGCGGGTTTACTATTTTGGACTACCTACTTATATCCTACTTTTGGATGCCACTGAAATACTCGATAAGACGTGCTGTAATCAATGTAATTAAATGCGATGCATGCGCGAAGGTACCTCTCTCATACATACCTTCTCAAACGTACAGTAAATGTTCGTTTCTATTAAAAATTCGTGCCAAGGTATCTGTAGTTGGTTTACTAAAGTTGCATAGGTAAAAAAAAAAGTGCAATGAAAGTGAATAAACTACTTTCAGTACAATAAATATCGTTTCCTGTTTTTTATAAATATAATATGTACTACGTATATTAACTATCCATATATTAACATGCCGTTGCGTAATATTTTAATTGCAGATGCGTTTTTAAAACAATCGAATAACATAATATTTATTGTGCACGAAGTACTTAAAACAACTATTATGTAATCCGGCGAAAGTTAAAATAGTTTGCTAAGCGGGTGCATTAGACGAAAAAAAAAATAAAAAAACTACATACAATATAAACTACTAAAATGTAAAATATTTTGTTTGGAATAATTGCTTTATAAATAAACATTTCTACATGCGTTATACCAAAGCGAAATGAGATGTACTAATGTAATAAAATGAGATTGTAATATTGATTAAGAACATCCTAATCATTAAATACATTATTTTATAGTTATGGTTTATCAAGATAATTTGTACAATTTGAAATGTATCATTGTTCGTTTATGTGTAGATCATAAAGTTTATCACCCATATTTTGTTGAAGATATTCTAGGAGTTAAAAAAAAAATTAGAAATAATGGCCTATAATTCTTTAAATGTTTCGATTATTCTTCCATAAAACTGGAAATAATTTGTTACACTTAGAGAAGATATTTTCCGTGTAACTTATTCGCTTATACTTAAATCATACGTATAACTCATATATGTGAGAGTAACCTAGTAACCGGTATTTGGTACCTACTTCTAATCCCCATTGGTCATTAAAAAAAAAAAATAATAAATAATAGAACGTAAATAGATAGTATTCATAGCAATGTTTGTGTAAAATAAAGACTAGTAAAAAGTATAGAAATGATTCAATGAAGCATTTCAGGTTTCTACCATTGTACTATTAGGAGTGAAATAGAACAATAGAAAACTGTGTTTATATACTAAGCTATATGATATGAATAATATATAATTAAATAATTTTTTGAAAGCTGAAAAAATAATTGTATGCAATTGTAATATTTCTATATACTCATAAATAGATTAGTACATATTATATATTATAATAATAGTGCCTCGCCCAAAATAATTTTAGATTCTGAACGGAGTGATGGAATTTATTGGTTTTACAATGATGTATTTTTTTTTTTTTATTTTTTTTTATTTTTGTGTCTGACGACAACTTTTTTGGCAGTAAAAATGCTTCGATTTGCTTATGTAGCAACTTTTCTAAAAGAAAAGTGAATCTAGTTGGTACTTTGGGAGTCAAAAGTAAAAAATTTTCAATATTTTTTAAATGCGACGGGAAGAACCCTCAAAAAATAAGGGAAAAACGGGAGTTTTTACGCAAAACCAGTTTTCGACAAAATCAAATTTTTTATTTTGCTATAACTCAAAAACTAATCGATGTAAATACTTGAAATTTTCACTAAATGTTAAGATTAGCGTTCTCTATATACCGTTAAGTTTTCAAAGTATTTTGACTTTTATTGAGCTATTTATCGACAATTGAAATTTTCAATTTTTTTAATTTTTTTTTTTTAAAATAACGATAAAATTTTTTTGGCCGGCCAGAAAATCTTGAAAATTTAATACAAGGTTTCTTATAAGTTGTTCCTTAACTGATAAAAAAAAAATCTAAAATCGTAAGTCACAATTTTTTTTTATAAGTGCTCAAAGTTCCAATTTATACGAAATATGTAAAAATTGCGAAAATTTGCAAGTTATTTTGTAGATAAAAATTCATAAAATTTTTTCTGTTCATACTTAAGGTTCAAAATTTTAACACTAGGTTATCTATAAGCTATTCTTAAAAAAATGTCTACCAGACTAAGAGAAAAAAATTTTATGACTGTTTGAAATTTAAATATTTACGAAATTGCATAAAATAGCGATTTATTCTCAAACGATCCAAACGATTTTTAATATTTGTTATAATTCAAAAAGCATATTTTTTTCAAAATATAATATTGATTTTTAAGCCACTTATAGGCATTTAAAATATTCGATTTTTTTACATTTTATTTTTATAATCGGTGATAAAAAAAATTTGGCTCCTACAAAATACTTGAAAATTTAATAGAAGATTCCACAGAAGTAGTTCTTAATGTCATTAAAAAATTATTAAAATCCATAGGCACAATTTTTTTTTATAAGCGTTTGAACAGCGTATATTGACATAAAATTACATGTAAAATATAATATAATGTATAATATTCTAGACTGACAAAGATATCGGTTTTTTTAAAAATGCTCAATCTCATGTTGTATCATCAATAAAATATGGATGGTACCTAACATTTAATTTAGTTGGTCAGCAAACTCACACACACATACCACCTTCAGGGAATGCTGACCAAATAGATGACAATAGAATAAAACGCCGCCGGAAGGACGTGATGGGGGTTCGTTTTACTGCCATCGTTGCGGAGGACGGAACGCTGCCCGATTCACGAGTGAAGTGATCGGTCATTCTTTTATTTTTGTACTAATTATATTTTTGTTTTTCTTTAACTAAAAGGTTTTGATCATAATTGTAAAAGGTGTTCAAGTTTGGTAGTTTATCTATTTTAAGTATTTTGTGTGAGTATATGAAAAAGTTGGTACACTTACAAAAAGGGTATTAAAACTATATTATATTTCAAACCTCAATCCAGTGCTAGATCATATTCTTTGTCAGTTTGAGGGGAGAGTAAAATATTGTTTAGGTGAAGATTAATTCACGCTCGAAACATCCAGTGCTAGATCTTATTCTTTGTCAGTTGTTTCGAGTGTAAAATAACTTTAGAGCCGTAAGGGAAAGTAAGCCTTTTAAAGAACCTGTTTTCGACTATCCTATTAAGCAGTGCTAGATCGTCTTCTTTGTCACTTAATAAGGTAGTCGTCCGGGCCAATTATTAGGTTTTTCTTTACGTGCTTGTTTGACGGTTAGAGTGTCCAACAACCGACAAATACTTTGTTTTAGTGTTGTTATACGTCAAGCCTTTGCGTGGCGTATACGACACTCAAAAACCAAAAATCGCAACAACTTGAAATATTCACGAAATCTTTATATTGACGTTCTCTATACATGGTTATGTTTTCAAAGTATTTTGACATATTTTGACTTATTTATAGACAATTTAAATTTTCGATTTTTCTAAATTTTTCGTTTCAAAATAAAATATACTTATTACAATATTTATAAATAACATTGTATTATATTCTAGACAAACATATCATCTCCGTTCAGAATCGTTTTTCGTATACAATGATACCTATCATTGAATACAAATTTAACAAATCCATTATAATGACCTATCCTATGAAGAGTCGCACTTCACCCCCAAGTGTACAGCAGAGCGAGATTTCCGCATTTGTATATGTTCTAAGTAAATATATTTTATCTACGTCATGATTTTATAATGATTAGACTATTTATTTTTCTTTATTTGTTTAATAGCCAAGTGTATAATGTGTAACATGCACCATAATGTAACCAGTTTTCTAGAAGTCTTATGTAGCTTCATCAACGGATATTTAGTATAATAATTTCACGTTTAATTGGTGTTTAATGTTAAATTTATTAATTCCTCAATACATTACAGTTAAATTACTACAGAAACATGAACATATAAATATAAAACTTGTGATATACTATCATGAGTACGCAATAACCGTAAAATTTTAATTTTATACCAGTCATTGTACCTATTTGTTTTGTATTTTAAAACGGACATTAGAATTTCTACCATTTATCCATGGTGAATGCCTAGAAAACAATTCAAGTTATAGTTTTGAAGTGTGTTTTATTTCAACAAATCGAGCTTTATTTATTATTTATTTTAGTAATAATTTAATAGTTAATGACGGTAGTGTATTTATAGTAAAATACAAGTTACAGTTAATAAATGCGACTTAAATCGTTATTGTTCCTGAATAAAATGTTGTTTATACGAGTAATTTTTTGTATGCTTTGTGTTTAAATTTAAATTTTACAATATATACTTTATGATAACATAAAATATAATGTAAAATACGCGTGACTAATAATTTTTAATTGTATAAAACACTGTTTTACGTGAGTCCAGTCCATTACACATAATATAAAATACCTGCGACATAATACATAGTTTCCATATTGTTCTGTCGCACGTTGCCAAAATTGTCTACAGATGAAATTATTTACACGCGCCTAAATAGGTACATTCTTATCTGCCGAATGCGGTTGTACTAATTCAGTAGAGGTTAGGAGAGCGTGTGCTATATGACAGGTCAATGTAATATTCGCATTACAACCGAATAATTTGAAGAATAAAAAACAAAATTTCCGCCGTGGACACTTTCTCCGGAGAGCGCTGATGGACAATTGAATGTATATATATATATATATATATATATATATATATATATATATATATAAATAGGTAGTTATGTAGGTGATCGTAATTGTCTTGACCGTGTGAAAAATTGTATTTACGGTTAAATCTTTAAGAAAATCAACGGTCTTGCGTACAGTCGAACGACACGATAAGATCGCTTTTTTATAACTGTATGATGGACGCCGTACTGTAAAGTACACTATGCAAAAGCGCAGCGTGTAAAACGTTTTACCGTGATTTTCCATCTCTCCGTACGAAAATGGACGTAATCGTAGCTCGGGGGGCCGTTTTATAATTGTTTAAAAAATTAAAAAATACGACACTCTCCTATTTTCACAGTCCCGAGGCATCGAGGCTTCACCATGGCGCGGTAACAAAATAAAAACGTGCAACCACGTTTCTTCCGAGTTAACACTGTCCGAGGTCCTGACCGATGTCATTTTTCGTGGCGAGCGCCGGAGGATATTTTCGATTTACCGGATTGGACGGACGACGCCGACGGCAATACAGAGTTGAAGCGGAGAATGACGAGCCGACTTTGTACGATCGAAAGTCATAAACGGTGTTTCGCACAACTGGGGACAGCGACGTTAAACGTTCGGATCAGGTCACCCTGCGGGCGCACTTGTATACAAGTGTTATAGGCACGTGCTTACAGCGGCAAATTTGAAAGATTTATTTTGTTTTTTAATTATTAATAAAAATGGTTTAAATCTTAAGAAATTTCGTTTTAGTATTTAAATAAAATTTATTTTCCTTACTTACCTAATTGATGTATATTTTATAGTATGTAATTAAATGATAATTCAATTAATGCGGTATATAATTTCAGGGGCGCTATTTGGAGTACCGCAAGATATACATTGACGGTCCTATTTTTTCCCATTGGCCTGCCTCAGTTCCTTGCTGTGCCAACTACATAAATTAATATATTTTTTACATATATATAATAAATAATGCTATAGACCAGCGGTTCCCAACCTGTGCACCGCGGTGCCCTTAGGGCACCGTGAACTCATTTAAGGGGCACCACGGTTCATCGTAGAATGAAAAAAATAATTAAATTATATGTTAAAAATTTACAATTTATTGTAGTTGAGAAGACAAAAAATTGTTTAATGTACAAAATTACATATGCTATGTACAAAATTACTTAGCATACTAGCTGTATATCTAATATTTAATATAGTATATATATTTGTGCGAGGCAGGATTGTCGGGCTATACGGCTACTAAAACCAAATACCGCAACCACCTTAACGTAGAATCTGACCTCCTTATCCAGTTGTCTCAAATTGAACCAGATTTTGCCAAACTTCGTTTTGGTGACAAACGATATAAATTAGCCGTTATACATTTTAACGTTGAAAATTGTTTAAATTAATGCATATGTATTAAAATTATTATTTTTTCCTTATGTTATGTTATACATAATATATGTCTACACGTAAAAATTAATTTAATTAACTTTATTGTTCTTTCTTAAATATTTAACTAAACGAAATCTGATTTCAAAACTAATTATGAAAAACCTGCAATTAATTATACAAATGAAAATGAAATTATTACCTTTTGTTTGTTTTTTTTAATATTAAATATTTCGTGTGTGCATTTTAGCAACTGTAGGTATTGGTGAATTAATGTTTGAAAATGGTAGTTTTAAAAATATCATTTTATATGAGATATCTAAAACCTATTCAAAAAAACCATAATTGTTAAATATTATTAAATGTTTAAATTGCATTTATTGATGACAGTGTAATCAATATTACCTAACGGCATAATAAATTTAAAAAAAAGAACCGGATGGGCCTCGCTCTGCTGTACAGTTGAGGGTGGAGTGCACCTCGTTTATAGGATAAGTTATTATTACAATGGATTTGTTAAATTTGAGTGCAATGATAGATATCATTGTATACGAATAAAGATTCTGAACGGAGTTAATATGTTTGTCTAGGATATAATACATTGTTATTTATAAATATTGTAAAAAGTATATTTTATTTTGAAACGATAAATATATTTTTCAATTAGGATGGGTTGGCAGTTGCATACAGCAACAATTTGAGTGAAACGATCTCCAAAATTTTTTAGTTACGATAAGTTTAACTTATTATAAACCTTGTATTATATTTTCAAGAGTTTTCGGTCAACCAATTAAATTTTATAGATGTTTAAAAACAAAAATCTTACAAAAATCGAAAATTTAAATTGTCTATAAATAAGTCAAAATATGTCAAAATACTTTGAAAACTTAACCATGTATAGAGAACGCCAATATTTTACTGCTAAAAAAGGTGTCGTCAGACACAAAAAAAAAAAAAAATTAAAAAAAACACACATCATTGTAAAACCAATAGATTCCATCACTCCGTTCAGAATCTAAAAAATAGCTTGTTGATCTACTATAATCTAAAAAAGGTAGTTTATAATTGGGTGCATAGGATTCTGTTTTATTTTCTGATTATAGAACTTTTGTAGGTTTATTTTTAATTCCAAGTAAAATTCTGACCAGACGTAACCATAGGCGTCAGCAGACTTGTACTTTAGAGGTACCTATAATCCTTTCGGTCCTCGTTCCGACAAAATATGTAGGTATGTTTAATAATGTTTTATTTTATTTTTATTACTGTCTAAAGGCTTCGCTTTGTTGTTGTAACCAATCTTCTATTTCATTTGCTAGTGTTTTCATTTCTTTATAACTTGCTGGAGATAATAGTTTTTTCGTATTTCCTAAATTTGTTTCCCTCGGCCATCCTTCTTTCTCGTTTTTTACTTATTTTTCCCTCCATAATACTTATAATAAAAGTGTTATGTCTCTAAATGTGTCAAAAAAACATTTATTTTTCTTGTATTTATCGCTATGATAATTTGTCTTTGTTTGTTTATCATATTTAACACTTCCATGTTGGGACCGGTCCAATGTGTGATCTACCAATAAATGGCTGGTCTAATGTGTGATCTATCAATAAATGATTGGTCTAATGCTACTGATTGCTTCTTATATAATCATACTGCAAAAGTATTTTTTAAATCTAATAAAAAATCATCAAATATTTGTGTTTGTATCGGGTGACATGACCGCCACCATTCTTCTTTAAGTTGGCGGTCTAATAGTGGAGATGCACCATTGACTTTTATATTGTATTTGGACTTGACTAACTTCCACAATGACTCTATTGTTTGAGTATGAGCTCTAGTATTTGGATCCACAAAATTTTCAGAATGATTTACAGTTTGATGAATAAATCCATGGTCCTTCAGAGAACTATATGCTCGCCACTGATCGCTGTGAATCGTTGTACCAATTTCTACCTCTCTTTCTATTATTGGTAAGAGCGTTTGTCGATCCCTCTTTTCTACAATGAAAAATCGTCGTTCAGTTTTGTTGTCATTATTACAACACAAACCAAATACCCACGGTCCCTGTATTCTATTTCCATAATTTCCATAATTAAAAATACAATACGGTCACAAAATCCATATCATATCGGTAATTATATAGATTAAGTATCCATATCGTATCGATAGTTATATAAATATAGTAGGCACTATAGTGTAAAATGTAGGTACCTGTAATCAGTAGATCACACGTTCCACCTATACAGCATTTTATCGTAGGTAGCCATTTATCGGTAGATCACACATTGGACCGGTCCCTCCATGTTCGATTTCTTTTTTGTCCAATTGTTTTTTAAATAAATAATAAATATAAAATAAATTGTAATGTATAAATAATTAAATAAATGTAACTTTAATTTTTTATTTAATATTGTGTTATATTGGCGCCAATGAATATGTTTTCCTTGAATCACGTATATTTTTCTCAGATAGCTTCAGCTATTTACGATTAGTACTTTTGTATTCGATTGTAGCTGTTATATTATTATAAGAAGTTTTTCACGAAAATTAAGAACATTTAGTTCTATTTTTCTACTACTAAATAAAATTTATTTTTTACTAATCATTGTAGAATAAACGACATTTAATTTGTGCTACATTATCTAAAATTTAGGGCTCTTATTCTCAGGCTTAAATTGTAAGGCACCATTTACAAAATTTCGGAGGGTGCCGATGGACGTAACTTACGCGGTCTTCCGATACGGTGTCATGTAGGTATATTTTCCGAATCGTCCTTGACTGTAGTGCACGGCCGGTGAAAGGTGTCTGAATATTTATTTTTTTCTGTCAAGTGCAATATATTTATGGCCGCTAAATATGGTTTCACAGATTTCAGCAGAGGTTAGGAGAGTGCGCGTTGTATAATAATATTATGTTGTATTGAATATTCGCTATAACTGAATAATTCAAAGAATAAAATAACAATATTTCAATTGTGGATACTTTCTCCGTAGATGGTTAATTGAATAGTTATATGGTATACGTGCCTATAACGTACCAACAATGCGTACTACGAGTACTACTAGAACATCTTTAGTAAATTATACATACAAGCATATATATACATATATATATTTTTTTTTTCAAATTATTTGTTCAAATTATTTAGATATGAGAAATTATTTCAAAATCAATAATTGATACCTATCTATACAATGTTTTTAAAAAAGACGGCGTAAAAGCACTAGCTATAATCGTCCGATATCTTCACAAATCTTTCTTATGAAATTTGCATGTACGCAATTTGTTCATTACAGTTTACAATGCACTTGTCATAGTATATTTTAACATTGTACCTATGGTTCGCACAATTGACTTGTATTTGTAATTTAAGCTAGTAATAAAATCATGTTGAATGCAAAAACGGTTATATATGGTACTTATCAATTCGATCAATCTGGTCCATTTATGCAAATTCTGCGTGTATTTTTTTCACTCGGATTATGCACATAAATGATGTGACGTCACAGATATATTTTCCGAGTTGTCCTTGACTAGTGAAAGGCGTCTCGTATTTAGTAGTTTATAAAAAAAGATAGGTAGGAGAAGTTTTTCGAGGGAAAAAGGGGTCATCAAGACTGTTTCTTGTTTTGTGCACACATGTATTTTATACGTAACAGTAAATACATGTGCATAGTGAAGTAGATGTTGGTATCTCGCTTTGATGGATAGGTAAGTCAAATTATTGATTTCAATTAACAATGAAAGTATAAATCATGTAGTTAGGGTTAGAATATTTAAAAATAGTAATTAGAATTATTAAATTATTGGAGTTTTCCTAAACAGCTATTGTTAATAAAGTTAATAAAAAAAAGATATTTGTATGAATATAAGGTCTGTACATTTTAATTTAGTAAAAATAAACATCGGTTACTATTAAAGGCTTTATAAGTTAAATTTATACATTAGAAGATATAATAGATTTCTTATAATTTTGAAAATGTATTTTACCAATTTGCTTTAATAAGACTATTGATTACGTGATTTTAAATTACCAGTGTCAATTGTAATCTTATAAATAAATATAATTAAAATGAGTACAAAAATCAATAATTCTTCACAATGAATGAACTTCAGTATGTATATATGATCGAGCAATTTTAAAATAATTTATATTTGCTGAATACATTTTTATAAATCTGAATTGATTACGCCGTATAAAAAATTTAAGTTTTCTGTATTTTTAATTAAAAACATTTCTTGTTATTATAGTCGCGTTTATAAATTGTATTTAAAATAGTTTTAATTATATACTTCGTGTTATGATAAATAAAATGTTTTTCAACCGTACTATCAATAATGAAACTAAGCTGTTCTGTTGCATGGTATTCAAACTATGATTCAATTTACCATTTGCAGACTTATTAATTAGGTATCATTAAATTAAAAAAAAATTTAAAGAAATTAAAAAAAAAAAAAAAAATGCAATAAATATATTTTTTGATCGTTAAAGATGCAATTTTGTATATTACTTATCTTCTCATAATGAAAATAATTAAACATTTTTACCGTAAGTGTACGATAATTTATTGACAAACGTACAACAATATATGTTATATTTAAAAGTCAGAATAATGGCGAAAACAACACATGTTTAATAATATAAGATAGTGTATTATATATAAGAAATAAATTTTAAGAAAGTCATAATCCATTTAAAGAATGGCATTATAATATAATACGGTATTTCACCATAACAGTATTATAATAAAAAATATAATTTTTGTTCAATACTTTCTCTGTAGATGGTAAATTATACTTGCTATTGCACGTTATTGTGTTATTGTACATTTTAACTTGATTTTCTTTGGTATTTTAATTTTAATAGTACTTAGAATAAATTATTCTTAGGATTATCATATATTATTTTCAAAGGTTTTGTCAATTAGATGACTATAAATGTGAAGGGCGATATATTATAAATAATTTATAAAATTTAGGATGGACACGAGTTAGTTACATTGGCATACTACTATGTAGTATACTACATAGTCATGTAGACTATGTCTATATATACATGTAGATACATATGACATGATTTCGATGCTTGATTGTCAGAAAAGATTTCAACATTTTAAATTTGATTACTACGTACAACATATAACAACATATGATTAAATTATTCGTCGTTAAGTGTTAAGTGTGCACGAACTCGTATGCAATAATATCTATTACGACCATGATATTTAGATGTTATGATCATGGTTTTAAAATTAAGCCCCGCATGATGATGGCAAGCATAATAACAATAATAATAATAGTATAGTTTTGTTGTTAGTGAAAGTGTGGGTGAGCCCAAAACACAATATCCATAATAGTTTGTGTTTATAAATTCGTGCTACGTATCGCTTGTAAAAGTCTGATAACAAAATCAATATAATCGCTCATATAATATTAGTTAAAAGTTTCACTAGTAGCCAGGAGGATCTTTTAAAACGATTACAAAAACAGTTTGAAGTTAAGAAAAAAAAATTTCAAACAGTATATAAAAATGTATTGAGCGTCTGTGTGAATGGCTTGGTAAATTAAATTTTATTCATACTGAAGTTTTGTGGAATACAAGTGTTAGTATACAAACACGTGCGTTATAAAATAATCCACGGTTCCTTGACAAATTGTATACTCAATGAAATATTCTATAGGTTAATGAACTTCAATTATGTGTTATAATGATATAAATTAAATTATGAGAGAGAATTATGATTATCAACTGATTTTAAACATATAAAAATACAAGAGTTAGACAGATTTTATCAATAGCTTACAAGTTAAAAGTGATGTTGATTATTTTTAAATATAAAAGAGAATCAATGATTTAACTTGAAATTTTTTTTTTTAGAGGAAAATGTATACTAGTTAATTATTAAATTAGTATTTTTTAAATTATTGCTTAATTTTTGAGACCAGCGCAAAAAAAAAAAAGTACCATACGAAAGCACAAAATCATTTTTTTGGTATAGCTTTTTTTCCGAGCACCAAAGAATCTGATGTTTCTTAAATCTGATGTATATTTAATCTATCACACCTGAAGATCAAACAATTTACAAACTTACTGATTACATTGTTGATACATACATTGATTCTAGTGTATTTCCTTTTAAAATTTGGGTTGAAATTCCGGATAATGGGATTATACGGACTACATAATATGTAGCTAAATCATAAATTAACATTGAAAAGACCAATTTTATGTGGCTTATCGTTCCGTTCATATAGTTATTAATGTATAATTAAAATTACAAAGTACATATTTATTTACAAATTGACCTCCTAGTAAAAAATAACGATATTTTACGAAGACATAATTGTAAAATGGAAGAAATACAAGAATGGTGAAATAAGTTATTAAAAATATACGAAAAAATTTGGATAAAAAAATTAACCAATTTATTTTATCAATTATTGATAATATTAAATATTTATATAAAATAAATATAATACTCATTATGGTACAAATGATATGTCATTTTTGAATCATTGGCATTTATGTCACATAAATATTTTTGAATTGTGAATTGATTTAATGTAGTATAACATTTATAGTCGAACATAATTTAGCTGAAGTTAGTAAATAAATGAATAACAATAATAAGTGATATATTATATTATATACATTTAATTCAAAATCATTAAGTCTGTAGATTTAATAAGAACAGTCTTCAACTGATTTCGTGATTCTCATTACAATTAGTTTGAATACTTTCTCTTATAGTAAGAAATGTGCAAAAGCGCATAACATAAATATTGAAAGAGTAACTAGCAGATTAATATAAATCATATTAAATTGTATTGACTTAAGTTATTTTTTATTTTTTGGTGATATGTATCAATTAAAAACTAAAAATAATAATACAAATTTGATCAATCGTTAATATAAACAATTTTTGTTGATGAATTAGTCTTACCTGATCATAGAATGTCAGCCCATTCCAAATATAACAGAATTTATAATATACATTAGTGTTATATACATACAAGGGTAAAACTAGCAGAAGGAAAACAAGGATTCATCCCACGTATAACATTTTAGATGGTGTAATTGTTGTACTATATAATCTATTATTGATAACTAGTTTGATATTTAAACTTTGTTGCTGATTATGTGTTTAAAACTCAATAAGTATGATTATTTGCTAATTATTAGAAAAAAAATGTAGGGAATGGTATTTGATTCTTGGTCTACGATGCGGCGTAATTTTAACATTTTACTTGGGCGTGAAAACTTATAGTTCCCCTTCTGTATGCGTTTATTTAAATAATTTTGATAAATTTGTATATATTTCAATTCTTGAATCATTGGTAGCTTGAAATGTTAACGTCTACTGAGTAAATGTTAGATACATTGTTTCTCATAACAGTCAGAAGTTGATATTATTTCAAATTATATTAATATTTTTATATGCATAATTTGTTGCAGAGTGTTTATAATTGTCAGTTCGGTACTGGCAATATGTACTTTAGCATCAACCCAATATATAGATACCGAATGTGCACTTCATATCACTGGTCCAGGAAGGACTAGTTTTTTCGACTTTAATACTAATACATTGAAAGGAGGTCCAAAGTATGTATACATTTATATTTTAAACAATAAAATTGTTTTTTCTTATTTAATAGTGGATTATTAACCACAATTTATATTCAACAAGAATTTTTTTATATGTTAAATTGAAAAATTCGAAATTATTCCATTTAATATATTTTTAAATAACTATCTTTAAATTTAAATGAAATGTATTTAAATAAAAAGAATAGTTGAGTTGTGAAAACTAATGAATAAATAAACGTTTAGAAACTTTAATTAGAAAACGATGTTTTAAGTTAATATCGATTTTTTTAAATTTTTTTTAAAGTTTCTTTACACCCACTGTAAAAATAATATTTATTTAATCGATTTTAAATCTGAGGGAAAGGATATTGTACGAAGTCATGGGCTTATTATCCAAAAAATAATGTTATTTTATTAGTTAGTTTAAAATTGAACATAAAGTATATGGTATATAGTTATTTCTTAAATATCTGGAGTAATTTTTACCAAATATTGAATACTAACCAAAAGGAAAGTTAAACTTTTTTTTTCCAAATAGGTATTATTTATATATTGAGAAAATATTAATAGTATCGTAGCTAGATTTTTTTATAAGTTTTAGACAATGAAACATTATCTTTTTTATCTACAATCCTCAAATTAATTAATTTCTATGTAAAATCGAGTTCCTTCTACAAGTATATAATATATATACAACAGTTATGTTCATATATCAGGGATATGTCACGTAGGGAGTATCTTACTTTATATATATTAAATCGTAAATTTTAGAAAATTTTAATATTTCTTTAATTTTATCAATCGAAAACATATAAAAAAAAAATATGACATAAAGGAAATACCAATCTTAATAGCTGGTAGAAATTTCAAAAATCAGTTAGGAACAACTTATAAGAAACCTTGTATTAAATTTTCAAAATTTTCTGGGCAGCGAAAAAAATTTTATCGTTATTTAAAAAAAAAATACTTAAAAAAATTGAAAATATCAATTGTCTATAAATAGCTTAATAAAAGTCAAAATACTTTGAAAATTTAATGGTGTATAGAGAACGCTAATCTAAACATTTGGTGAAAATTTCAAGTATTTACATCGATTAGTTTTTGAGTTATAGCAAAATAAAAAATTTGATTATGTCGAAAACTGGTTTTGCGTAAAAACTCCCGTTTTTCCCAAATTTTTTTATGGTTTTTCCCGTCGCATTTAAAAAATATTGGAAATTTTTAACTTTTGACCCCCCAAAGTACCAAATAGATTCACTTTCCTTTCAGAAAAGTTGCTACATAAGGCAATCGAAGCATTTTTACTGCCAAAAAAGGTGTCGTCAGACACAAAAATAAAAAAAAAACACACATCATTGTAAAACCAATAGATTCCATCACTCCGTTCAGAATCTAAAATACTAAATTAAAATTTTATAAAATATAAAATTTAAATATAAAGTTATATAAAATAATATAAATAATATTTAACTTTTTAATTTGGTGTTAAATTATTGGTAACTTCCTATATAATTTGGTATGTTCTGAGACATGTTATACTTTTTAACAAATGTTGATATAAGGTTTTACCAAAAATAATAAATGTTGTTATTCAAATAATAATTATTTTCAAACTTATCCAAAATATGTATTAAATAATTATTAATTTATTTCGATTACTTAAGTAGAAAACTGGGTTTAAATGAGATAAAATCATTTCAAAAATCTATTAGAAATTAAATTTCATTATGGGCGAGTTACTTATTTAGATTAAAGTGATGTTTATTTATTTATTATTATTTTTTACACTATAATAATTAATTTAAGCTATTTATTTAATAATTTCAGTGTTTTATAAAAATATTGTTTTTAAAATTCGTCATAAAGATCAATGCATTTTCAATTGATATATTAATAAAAATCTAAATAATAAATAAACAAAGCCCATCAATAAAAAGAACCGGATGGGTCTCGCTCTGCTGTACAGAGTTGGGGTGGAGTGCACCTCGTTTATAGGATAGGTCATTATTACAATGGATTTGTTAAATTTGAATGCAATGATAGATATCATTGTATACGAATAACGATTATGAACGGAGTTAATATGTTTGTCTAGGATATAATACTTTGTTATTTATAAATATTGTAAAAAGTATATTTTATTTTGAAACGATAAATATATTTTTCAATTAGGATGGGTTGGCAGTTACATACAGCGACATATTTAAATTATTTAATAATGCATGTAGTTATTACAATAATACCTTATATTAACATATAGTATCAATTTTAATATTTATATATGCGATATCGTATAATGTATGTTGGTCATTACACATGTTGACGACGTTGACGTTGATACTTGATTGCGACTATAAAAAATTAACAATGGATTTATGTAATTGATAAATTAAATAATTTCAACATCTCCAAAATTTTTTAGTTACGATAAGTTTAACTTATTATAAACCTTGTATTAAATTTTCAAGAGTTTCCGGTCTGCCAATTAAATTTGATAGATGTTTTAAAAAAATTTTTACAAAAATCGAAAATTTTAATTGTCTATAAATAAGTCAAAATATGTCAAAATACTTTGAAAACTTAACCATATATAAATAACGCCAATATAAAAATTTGATGAATATTTCAAGTTGTTGCCATTTTTTGGTTTTTGTTTTAGAGCATTTAAAAAAAATGTAATTTGTAAAAACGTGATTTTGCGTAAAATTTCCCGTTTTTTCGTAATTTTTTTATCGTTTTTTCGATTTTTTTAAAAAGTATTGAAAAAGTTAGATTTTTGACTAGCCAAAGTATCATCTGCATTCACTTTCCTTTCAGAAAAGTTACTGTTTAAGCAAATCGAAGCATTTTTACTGCCAAAAAAGGTGTCGTCAGACACAAAAAAAAAAAAAAAAACAAACACATCATTGTAAAATCAATACATTCTTCACTCCGTTCAGAATCTAAAATGTTATTATAATATATAATATACTACGTACTGATGATATTACACTATTTTTAATACAAGGTGGATTCAAGAATCTTTCATACCATTATTATATTGAAATCTAATTATTCGTTTGTTTTTTGAATTATCAAGTGGAATGGGCTTATCAGGTCAATGTATTACTTATGAAGCAATAAATCAAGCATATATAGATGCAAGAAAAAGAATCAGTAAGTATAGTATGCTCAGTAAAAAGAAAATTTAAATTCAATTCAATTCGTAGAATGTCATTAATGAGTAACATAAAATATATTTACAGTTATATATTAGATTATTTCTCAAGGAATTCATTAAAAATTATATCACTGCATTTTGTATTTAACTGATAAATCATGATGCATTTAACATTTATTTTTATTAAATTCGAAGTTCATATAATAAATAATATTCGGTAGTATAATATTCAAAAATATATTAAATAAATGTGATATTCTAAAAATATGAATGATAACTTGCAGTGACAGCATGAGAAATTCATAATACTTATTTGCATAACCGGATTTTTGAATAGTTGTTGGAGATTTTTTATTTTTTGTAACTGTTATAACATTGCGAAATCCAAATGCCTATAGAATATGATAAAATTAAAAATACATCAGATGCACATTATATGACCTGAATAACATATAGTAGAAAAGCTATGAGAAAAAATATTATTATTTTAACAAGAAATGATCAGTACAGATATTTAAATTTTTAGATGTGGCACAAACAAATAAAGATAAGTGGACCGCTCAAGAATTGGCATCTGTTGGAGAACTCTTGTTGGATATATCTATACAGCTGACGAAAAAGTAAAATGGAATAATACACTAATACAAATACTGGGTGTGCATTATTAACTAATGTAATATTACGTTTAAACACATAGCTATGGGCTTTCATACGAAGAAGTAGAACAAGGATTACCTCTGATAGACACGTCAAGAACCTTAATCAGAGAAGTGTGTCCAGCCTTCTTATCTAATGTCGAATGCAGACCGGGTAAATATAGAAGATACGATGGTCTTTGTAACAACGTCAGGCATCCTACCTGGGGAGCGGCAAATACGCCGTTTTCAAGGCTAGTGGGACCTCTATTTTCTGATGGCATGAGTGCTCCAAAAGTCTCCAGCATCAATAACAGAGACCTACCAATGGCTAGGGTGGTTTCTAGGACAATGCACCCAGACGAGGGGTACCATGAACACGCAGCTACATTGATGCTGGTCGCTTTTGGTCAGTTTATGGATCACGATTTTACACTCATGGGCACGCCAGCTGGTAATTTTAAAAGTTTATAGCTTTTTGCCATACAACTCGATCCTAAGCTAAATAAAACTATAATGACGAGATTTGTTTTTTATTTAAAGCAGCGGTTCTCAACCTGGGGGGCGTGCCTCTCTAGGGAGGCGTGAACATTTTTAAAAAGTAACAAAACATTTAAAAAAATAAACGAAATATATATATTAAACATAATTAAGAGGGCAAGGGGGGCGTGATATTATAAAATAGTATGAAAGGAGGCATTTACCTCAAAAGGTTGAGAACCCATGATTTAAAGTATTATTATATTCAAAAAATAGAATACATTTTTTTATTAAACAGTTATATTAGAACAATTAATTTAAAAAATCTTTTTTGTTTTAGATCCTATCACTAAGAATGAACCAGAAGAATGTTGTAATAGACCTCCGAGCTTAAAAAATCCTTACTGTAATGAAATTCCCGTTCCTGGTGATGATTATTTTTACAGTAAATTTAATGTTAAATGTATCGATTTCGTAAGATCTTTTCCTTCTGTTAGACCTGGATGTCGCTTAGGTAAGAAACTATATATATTAAAAATTTCAATTACAAAATTAAATAACTTATGTCTATATTATAAAAAATATTTTAAATGTTTCGACATAATTTACGTGGCTCGTAAAATATTTTTTAGGTTCAAGAGTGGGATTCAACACATTGACTGGCGTAATTGATGCAAATACAGTTTACAGTGTAACTGAAGAATATGCTAGGTATATATATATCCATTTAAATAAAACCTTCTTTATTAGCTATTCAGGGAAATTTAATGTCATAAAAATTAAACGCAATAAAGTAAACATTTTTTTTTTTAATTTTGAAAATAAAATTAATATTTATCCGTTTAATTTATTATTTTTTTAGTAACACTACTAATATTATTTTAATATTAAAATCATGGTATAATATTTGTTATTAAGAATTTTTTATGAATTAACATTAACTAAATTGTATTTCATTCATTACATACATCAAATCATGTAGGCATTTGAAATTGAATGCATGGTTGTAAGTGGACTATTTTTAAATCATATTTTCTTAAACTATGCTAGAAACACTTAATTTTAAAATATTGGTTTATAGGAAAAGTAGGCAAAATGTATTTACTATTGATTTATTAACTTATACTTTGTATCAGACATCTGAGAACTGGTTTTGGAGGCTTACTTCGCATGAATCCGGCATTTAAAAATCACGGACTAAAAGATTTATTGCCATTGAGACTTAAAGATCCTGATGAAGGATGTACTAGATTAAATCGTTCACAATACTGTTTTGATGCAGGTAAATCAAATAATTTCAATTTTTCAAAATGCATTCATAGTTAGTCTATAGCTTATTATTATTTTAAATAACCAATTTACATATAAAATATTAACGTGTAAGTGATTTTATTTATTTATGATTATATTATAATTTTTAGGAGAAGTTAGAGTAAATGAACAACTCATATTGGCTACTATGCATACAATATGGGCTAGAGAACATAATAGAATAGCACATGAATTTAGTAAAATTAATCCTCATTGGGATGATGAAACTATTTTCCAAGAAGCTAGAAGGATCGTGATTGCAGAAATTCAACATATAACATATAATGAGTTTTTGCCTACATTGCTTGGAAAAGGAGTGATGGAAAAATTTGGACTATTATTGCAAAAAGAAGTAATTAATATAGTCGATAATTAAAGAGAAATTTTTTTTTTTTTTGCAAAATATTCAAAATTATTATGCCTTCCCAATACATTTATTTGTATTGTTTATATTTTATAACAAGTGATAAATTTAAATTTGAAATAAAATTGTTACAAATAAAATATAATCAATAGTTAATATAAAATTTTAATTATAAAATAGTCACTTTTCTTATGAAATGAAATATATAAAAAAAAATTAAAGAGCATTTTTACTAGGGCTATTTTTTTTACAGATTATAATGGCTTACTTGTATAATTGAATCTGAGTATTATATTTATTAAAAAATAAATCATATAAAACATGTATATTATGTTTGATACCAAGTGTGTGAAAAGTTTAAATGTATAGTTAGATTGTTATTGTATTGATTGGTTTACATTTTAATATTATTCTCAATAGATATACATATTTATTAATATTTATTAATATTAGTTATTATTAGTTTTAAAATTTATAGTAATTTATTTTTAAAAATTGTCGAAAATTGTAAAACGTGATTTGTTTTTAGGGTTATTGGAATGGTTATGATCCGAATGTAAATCCTAATATTCTCGCTGAATTTTCAGCAGCCGCATTTAGAATTGGTCATACATTTTTGCCTACTTCAGTAGAGAGGTGGAGCAAGGCACACAAATTTATTGGTAAATAATAACCCATTTATATTCATGCACACGTGTGATAAATAAAAAACAAGTAATAATATTTTATTATTTTGAACTTATGACCATAGCCTCTAAAAAATTGTCCGATCTCATCCGCCGTCCATATGATTTATACAGAGCTGGAGTTTTCGACGAATATATAATGGGGTTGACAAATCAAGTTGCTCAAGCAATGGACGACTCAGTCACACAAGAGGTAACGAATACATTGTTTAAGAAACCGGGGCAAAGGTTTGGAGTGGATTTAGTGGCATTCAATATTCAACGAGGCAGAGAATTTGGACTACCTGGATTTATGGAATATAGGTAAGTGAATCAAGATTATGCCTAGGCGCTGCTATAACTACCAGTTGATTTCTAAATAAACTGAAAATTGTTTAAGTTAATTTATATTTATGTACATAATTAATATTATTTTATTATAGAAAATTCTGTGGCCTTCCAGCATCTGACTCATTCCAGAGTTTATCCTTGGATATGCCTAACTCTACTGTGTTCCGATATACGACAATATTCAAGTGAATATAATTCCATATATATATAAATTATTAATGCTTACTTATTAAGTTTATACGATAATTTTATGTTCACAGTTCTCCGGATGACGTAGATTTATGGTCCGGAGGTGTGTCCGAGAAACCATTACCCGGTAGCATGGCTGGTCCAGTATTTTCGTGTATATTAGCTACTCAATTCAGTTATGCTAGAAGAGGCGATCGTTTTTGGTACGAACTGCCCAATCAACCATCTTCGTTTACTCCAGGTATTTTAACAAAATTAATCAATATTGAATAGGAAAAAAAATTAAAAATTATAGGTATCGTATTAATTAAATTAATTATTTTTATATTCAGAACAACTTAAAGAAATCCGAAAAGCTAGATTAGCTCGAGTATTGTGTGATAATACTGATTTGATGGACACCATTCAACTATGGCCAATCGTTTTACCTGATCATGAAATGTAAGAAATACTTGTGCAATTTTAGTATTAAATAATTAATTGATTTTAATTATATAATTTGTCATATTTATACTTACAGAATATTATTTTTAGCTTATTTTTTTATGTTTTATTAACTTTATTTTAAACAATTATATTGATAACGAAATACTAAGAACAATAAGAACAAATGACATTTTTTCCCCCTAATTTCACTACCTGGAGAGATAAATAAATCGAGCTTATGGTATACGAAGTTATTTTAAATAAATTCAAATATGAATAAAAAGAATAAGGTTTAGTCCTTATTATGAAGATTACTAGTATTATTGGTTAACAGTATTCCTTTAAATATTTCACTTAACTAGCATTTAATATCATTCAACTTTTTGGTTTTTTTATTTTCATTTTTGAAATCAGATTAATTAAAACATACCTATTTACATAACAAAATAATGAATTACAATATTTCATACATCAGTGATTTTTTTATTTCTAAATTGTTTTTAGAACGCATAAGATAATCAGTAGACTATAAATAAAATTATATCTACAAAAACTACGACTTTTCTATGAAGTTCTTATAATATCATTTATATTGTTCTACTGGGAGGAAGGCGAAGTAGAAGAAGAAGAAGAAGATATTGTTCTACTAAAATTTATAGAAACAAATGTATATAAAACAGATTTTTGTATAATTTTATATTTAATGATTATAATTATTTTGATATTATTATTATTTATTGATTTTAATAACTAAGTAACATTGTTATAATTATCAATAAGAAAAAATATTTTTTCTTATATTATTCCTGTGTGTTTATAGAAATCCTCGAGTACCATGCAGAAGCGGAATCATTCCATCGGTGAACTTGAATAAATGGGCTGATTTTCCAATACCTTGAATATATATGAATTAGATATTTTTAATTAAATACTATTTGTAACAAATATAGTATTTTAATTTAAAGATTTTTAAAATTAAGAAATATTATTGAAATCTATTAAATATATGTTTTGTTTGTTTTATTAACATAAACTAAATCATATATCTGCCATTTTTGGAAATATTTATTATTATTGTTATTTTGTTTTTTATATAAAGATATACACTTAGTTAGTATTAAGATAAGTATTTTCAAACATTTTATCCAGAAATGTATTTACAAAAGTTTGATAGAATGTCTAAAACGGTTTGTAATGAATCGGTACATTATTATTGCAAATATATACTAAATACTTTATGTATTAATATATTCATTGCCAAATACCAGGTTATTTTCTACATGAAACAATCAAAGTATTATAATATATAAAAGCTAAATTGTTTTGTTTTTTGTATATTTATTTTTGTAATTAAATTTTTATATTTTTTTATATTATTTATTTATGTCTTATCCTGTATTATTCCTTTTAAAATGTAAGTTTTAATTTTTATGTTAATGTGTGTATTATTTGAAGTGATTTCAATATTTGTTCAAGTATATATATATATATATAAAGTACAATTAATTGGTCTTTTTTAGTAATCTAGATAATACAATATAGTTAATCCACTCAACGGTTCAATACGTTTATTAAATACTGCTGTTATGAGATTGGCGTTCTTAGTTACCAGTTAACAGAAGTTTCGACTGTTAATGAAAACATTTCACCATTGACCAGAGTAAGTGCATTTTGAATAATACATTTCTATTTGCTTTTATTTATGTATATTCTGATTTGATTCATATATTTAATTCCATATTTATTATCTGCCTACTTATAATTTAAATATAAAATTAATAAAAATAAACCATTATTTATTTTAATTTTTTAAAGATTTTTCATAAAAGTTTTTAGTAGTTAGTCTTATGGATTTTACTATATATAATATACATAATTCAATGTACTAGTTACCATTTGATATTTTAACATTTTCAACTCAATTTCTAGAAATATAAATGTATGGGTAATATTTATTTATGTTTTTTTACTTGGTGCTATATAATTTTATCTAAGAATCTTGATAATTTTAATGATAACATTTTATATATATATATACGAGTACTTAAATTATCTTTTTTTTTTATCTCGTACCTACATATTCTTGTTTTGTGGTTTTTTGAATATGTATGTTAATTTAAGCATGTGTTATTATTTTCTTATTACTTTTTAAGTTGAGTTATAAATTAATAAATTAAAAACCATAGAAAATGTAATCAAGTTTGATTCGACTGATGTAATTAAGTTTATACAAATATATCGCAGCCATAAATGCCTATGGGAGACAATCAACCAAAATTATAAAATCCGAGACATGAGAAATGCAGTGCTTTCTTCTTCTATAGAGTTGTAAAATATCAACAACAACAAGTACATAATCCCTTACGAAGTTCATTTTAACGCCGATGCACGAAATGTCAATTTTAGCGAAAGTACGATTTTCTTGGTAGGCAAGATTTCCTCGAAAGCTAGATACAAATAATGTATTACAAGCCAATATGTATGAATATTACTGTAGGATAGAATATTATTGATAAATTAGTAATGCTTATAATGATATATTAATAATACTAATAATATAATATATTATATATATTATTATTGTATATTAAATATGTATTAATAATTATGATCACAAAATATTATTAAAAAATACTGAAATACGCACTATAGTATGACCGAAAACACCTTAAAATATGCCCTACCATTAATTATATTATATATATTAGAAGTAAGGTATAATAAAATAAAAATAAAATAAAAGTAAATCAAAATGTAATTAAATTTATTTCCTTTTACCGACAGTTTATTTTTTTTTTTGAATTAATATATAATATATAATCTTATGAATTAATGCATTTATGTATATATATATATATATATAAATAATCTTCTGTTAACAATATAAAAAATTGGGACAAAAAACAGAATATGGGCATTTTTCTTATAATACATAAATAAATAATATTTATCATGAATTTTAAGTAAAGCATTATATTATTATGTGTATTGGCAAATAATAGCACCAAAACTTCGAAAATGATACTAAACATTTAAAATATGCAAAGTATGCAAAAAATAGCAAAATAAAATTATTGGAGTCTTGGAGCATAAAACAAATTTATATCTTCCTTTACTATTTTTATCTATATCCTATAATAATTAGCAAACGCTATAAAATCCGAGCATTTAATAATATTCATTATAATAAATATTATTATAATATTATCCAAATATATAACAAATATCTGTATATTATATTATAATCAATTCATAATAAATTTTACTTATTTCTAATAATAAATCAGTTCAAATTAATACGGAAAATTCAGTAAATAAACCTTACTTATAACGCAATTGTATATGTTACGCCGAATTTGTGAAATTGCTGATTTCATGAAATCGTCAAGCCCATTCTTAAAATATTATAAATAAATGTGTAGTACGTTGTACTCATGATCTTACATAAAATGCTGGAGATAAAATAACAGATTGTAATAATAAAAAACTTAAGTTATAAAAATATACTTAGTTTTTATTTATATTTATATTATTATTTTTTATTTATTTTAATGAAGTAGATTAACTAAGTATGGTTATTACGATTACATATTATCTAAAAAAAAGAGTTAGTTATATATTTATTAGAGTAGTAACTAAGATAAAGCCACGCGGCACGCCAGTGTCCCGTCAAATGATTGCGGCAATAATGTCGCGGTAAAAATATAGCGGAAGTAACACCGCAGCAACTTTACAGATCAATAATATCGCACGTCTTTTTTATCGTAATATTTATTACTGCAGCATTTACTATAGGTACGACAATCATATGTGTCTATCATCATAGGTAATTAAGATAATTCGTAATAAATTTTGTTCGTAATAATGTGTCACCGAATTTATGAAATCGACAGAAAAAAGTATGCCTATTTCATGAAATCATCAAATTTTAAATGCTGATTTCATGAAATCGTTAATTTTTCTGCCAATTTCACAAATTCGGCGTAACATATACACAGAAACGTAGAACACAAATTTATATTGTTGAATACTTTGCTAAACTTTGTTTAATCTAAGAGATTTTTATACAGGGCGATTTTAAAGGCCGTCAACTATGAAGGAGAAGAAAAATTATTATATTTAAATGATAATTATATGTAATTTATGAATACAAATCTTTTTTATAATTTTTATTCATAATTTTGTGATAAAAAGTAATTTTTCTATTGTTTAGCCAAGATAAAGAAATGTCAATTTTGAAATATTAAGATAAATATGATAACAATTATAATAAAAATAATATTAATAATAAAGATAATAGTAAATAAATAAATAACTTTATTATTAAACATATTTTAGTAGCGTAGGATATTATACGCCAAAAATGTGAAGTTAATTTTACAACAAAAAAATTGGAGGAGTGAAGGGGCGTCAAATGTACAAAGCAACAGCCTTAGGGCATTTTGGCAGTTAGGACGGCACTGATATTAAGGGTTTACTAATTCATGTGCTAGATAACATTTCTGTGATTTGTTTATAGTTTGGTTAAGCTGTGTATCTATCATTGAGATTCACCACTATTTTACATTTTAATCGCGTATAAAACTCTCTGTGACTTTAAGATTACATATCATCTACCGGTGATTAAAATTTGTTTATCGTTTTACAGTTATACAATTTTGTGTAATATATCTCGTTAATGTATTTTCGTAAGTGATTATATTGGTTTTAAGCTTGATGAGTTAAAAATTATTGTAAAATAATAGAACAATTAATTTAATTTAAATGCGATGACCTAACTCCAACAATTATAGTATTCTAACGACATTCTAATAACATTCTCATGTGTAGTTAATTAATTAAATTCTGCACATTATTTATTTGATGTATCTATATTTTTTTGACGTATACTTGCTTAGTGAAAGGCATCTTGAATTTTGTCATATAATGTTAAAAGGGTAGGAGAAGTTTTTCTATAGAAAAAGCGGTCATCGAGACGATCTCTGAATCTCTGAAATTGTATTCTCACATGGTTCTTAAACGTTATAGTACTTACACATGTACTGCGATTTGTGAAGTTAGGATAGTCATATTGGTAATTTATGGACAGGTAAGTTTAAGAGAAAAATATATTCTTTATATTAATAATTTAAATGATGTGGTATATTTATTAACCATTTATCAATTCATTTTATTAAATGAAATACTTTATTTAAATTACTTTTTAGATGTTTATTTTTCGTTGTTATTGCTGTTGAAGTCGTATATTCTTTGGTTACATTATTTTATATTGAAATTCGTGTAAGAAGAAATATTTTTAACATAGCTTAAGAATAAAAATAAAAAAATAAATGTATGCAACTTTCAAAGAAAATGTATTTCCTTCGTTATCGATTGAAATTTATTTTTAAGATAATGGTTATTTCTTTGTATTTTATTTGAATATAATAATTGAATATATAATATATAATATTTGAAACGCATGACTCTAATTTGAATTTTATCGAAACTCGCTTTATTAATGAAAACTAAGGTTTTCGTTTTCTTATGAATTATGAGTGTCTAAATATATTTAATTTGTAATAATTTAAATGATAAAATTTGACTTTATTTTAGTAAAAAGTTCTAACATCAGTATTAATAAGATTTAAATTTCTATTGAATGATGTAATAAATAAAAATATTAAATGTAATATTACATATAGTTTTATAAGTACGAATTAATATCTTTATTATAAAATTATTTTAAAACATTTTAGTTGATACAATTTTAAAGTTTTTTTGTCTGATAATAGTTGCTTAAAATTATAATGTATAAGATTATTTACACACATACATATTTATTTTATTTCTTCATTAATTGTACTTGGTTGTTGTAAAATAAATAAATATTTATATATTATTATTATTATTATACAATGGAGAAATCAAAACTTTTTTGTATTATTGTACTTTAATATATTTATCATTATTAAATTTAACTTTTTAAAATATATTTGTAGGAATAATGAAATAATTTATAAACACAGTAAAAACTCTTTACAACAAAAAATTCTATAAAATGTAAATATTACATAATAATAGTCGGTTTATTGTAAATAACAGTAGTATAGTAATTATAATAAAAGCTTTTAATTTGAAACAATTTTTTTTTTTTTTTTTTTGATAGACATAGGTAGTAAAAAGTATTTATTAAGTGTGTTAAAAATATAATTTTAATATTCATTAATCTTATATCTATTGAAAGGATATAAGAGTTGATTTAAATTTTAAATGTGTGAGTACTGAATATGGTATTTATAGGCAGTATAAAAATATATGAACATTGAACATTTTACTGAAATGTTTTTATTTTTAGTTAAATGTAATATTAAAAATGAAAAATTTAGAAAATTTCACGATCACAATTTCAGAAGACTAACTTATTGGTGTCTACATTATATTTAAACATTATACTTTGACTTAATGATCTTTATTTGGAAATATAACAAAGAAAAGTTATGTCTTATATTTTATAATTGTTTTCATAGTAAACTAAGACATCATCTAGTATCCTAACACTTTTTTAAGATAACTATTTTAAAAATGGGTAACTCTTTTTTCAAATGTAATACTTTTTTAAATTATTAATTTCTCAAATTATATGTATTTTGTTATTTTTATTTTTGTACAATTTAAATTGCAAGTTCTAGCGAATTTTCAGGGCATCTATAAAAATGTCAGTTCTATGAAAAAAAAAAAAAATTACTAAAAACCTGCGATATAATAGAACGAAACCACAAATGAACAGTTATAAAAAATATAATTCCTGATAAGACTTTCTCTGTGTAGACGAACAATTACATTCGGTACAACAATATGTTATTATGTTTAAATTCAGTTTTTCTATACTTCAATTGTATGTGTAGCTACAGGTGACATTAATACATTAATAGTTTTTCAGAGTATTCTTTTAAAATACAAAATATAAAAAAATATGTATTTATAGAATAAAACAGTTTAGTGATAATGTTAACTATCCAAAAATTATATGTACTTGTTATGATTAAGATATTTGATACTGAGAGTTCTTATTATAAACCATAAATTCATCATTAATTTTATTATGGTGAAATATCGTGTGCAATATAATATTTGGTAATGTAGTACTTAATGTAATATTAATCTTTTTCTAGATATGTAAAGTAACAATGTAACGTAGTACGGTTTTCTCACAGTTTCGTTGCATTAGGATTGTTTTCTCACAGAAACTAGTAATATTTTATTACAAATTCGTTTTCAACAAAATATATTTATATTTATTTAATTTTTGCAGTAAAAACGCTGTAGAGAGTAATTAAAATGTTTTGTGAAATGCTCTATGTTCCATCTATTAAACTGTGTTTAATTTCTTCTCCGACTCAATTATATATCCCTCTTAATAATTCTTCTTTGTCTTTCTCTCAACTATCTGGCATCGGCTATCTTTACCTTAAACCTCCACTCGTTTCGATTTTATACATCCCCTATACACTCACCAACAGCCCTCATATCATTCCTAATCGTATCCAACCATCTCTTTTTTGGTCTACCTCTTCCTCCTTCCTTTGACCGTTTATTTTCATAATCACTCTTACTTCTTTCCTATTAATTCATCACATGTCCAAACCATCTAAGTCCATTTTCTCTTAGTCTATATCCTTCTTCATAATTATTAAACTAATAACATAACACTATTTAATTACATAATAAATCGTACACATTATTAATATAATATTTTGAAGACAATATATTTTAGTTGTAACTCGAGTATGATATTTATGATGTACTATGTTTCATTGCTTGAAAATAATATCAATTACTATTTTTAAAAGAACCGTAATAGTATATTTTACATTTGTGTTCGTATTTTTAATATTATTTTGTATTTTGTTGTGGGCCGTATCCAATTAGTTGAACATTGAAGACCTTATATGTTCACCGCACTAGTACTCATTAACGCAACATTGAAACATGATAAAAATGTAATTGTTTCTTCTCGCATATACCGAACGAAAATCAAAATAAAAGTACAAGAATCGAAACAAAAAGATACGTTATATTGCTCCCCGAGTTTCCAGAACATCAAACGTTTTACTTATCACTCGTAACCGATTTTAAACCGACGTTATGTCTGTATTTTATGTTGCTGTGCGGTTAGCGATAGTTACAGGATATACGATAACGATTTGTTTTACATATTTACAAAATACTACTAACGCCTTCATAGGCACATTCATAGAATCATATATTGCACTCAGCATATTCAAATGCTAGAACATGAAATTATACAAGTGTTAATTTTGTTTATTTCAATAATACAAAATCACATTCTATCTGTATTTTAAAATAAATCTTGTAAATAGTGTGAAAATCAAAAGAACAAATTATAATTCATCTGTTCAAAACCAATTGATTAACGTTATATACATACTACTCTATGGGCAGTGGAGTTTATCCTAATCGCAGATTTATCGATAATCGAGCAATTTTCTGATATATAAAGTGTGACTGCGGTACCAGTGTCGTATTTGGGGGGGCAGGGTAGGAAATTGCCCTCCCCCTTGTGGAATTTTAGGGGCCGTAAATTGTTGTTTACTTTTCTTTTGTTTTTATCCAATTTTGAATTATTATAATTGAATTAAATATTTTTTTCTATGTATTATATTTTATATTGTCGATTTATCAGTAGAAATTTAATTGTAGTTTATTATAGGATATTCTTTTAAATCTATTTTTAAACGAACACTAAAGGATTCCTTGATTTAATAGATAAAGACATTACACAATACGCAGAAGCCTGAATGCAGCCTGTATTTTAGCGTTGTTGTAAACCACTGTAGTTGTATTTTGTACAATACAAAACTATAAGACAATAATACGATTGATATATTTATTTTCATCCATCCCTCCCTCCAACGCCCTTTTAGCACCAAAATGGGAGGCGGATAATTTTATAAGTGTCTCAGAGCACCTAAATTCTAAATTCAGCCCTGTACGGTACTTACATAGTTTTAGTGCGAAGCATTGTGTGAAGGTAGAAATAATAATATTGTTCTAATGTTAGTGAAAGCGTGGGTGATCTTCAAACATAGTATTATAATAGCTAGTACAAGTTAAGTTTTGTTACGTAAATTGTTCGCATAAAATCTGATAACAAATATTATACGTAGTTATATGAGTTTCGAAATGTGTATTTTTATGTAATGTAAACCATCATAAATATATCTAATAAGATGGACATTGTTGTTTTTTATATTTTGAAACAATACATTATAATTATTATTATAATAAAACGATTCAGTATTTTCATTGCGTTAAATCAGAATTGTATGATATAGTTGTATTTTATTCTGATATTTTAATGTAGAATAATTAACTAAAAGCACTTGAAAATTTAAGGATATTTATTACAAAAAATTACTAATAATGCTGTCATATTGAAGTATGGGATTCTAGTTTTATTTGATATTTATTTAAAACCTTAAGCACTTAATGCGTTCCAAGTAATGAATTAATTTTAATATAAATACAGTAATCCCTCGTTATTCGCGGTTGTCTAACATGTGTACAGTTATTTATCATCAATTGTTCAGTTATCAATTCAAATTTGTGAAATTTTGTATAGATTAAAAAATAGCGATACCGTAACTTGCTAGAAACTATGAAATTAATGAATCTAGTATTCAAGAAATACGAAAAAAAATAAAGAAACAATACGACTTAATGTAACGGAAAGTGGTCCTTTATCAAATAAATATGTACAATATGTAATTGTAGAAAATACATATTCACGTCATTGCGAATTTTTAAATCGAAAAAATAAAACCTAACCTTCCTTTTTATATTGTCTTATGGTCTTGTTATCCGTCCTTTCATTATCCACACAATATTGCTGGAAAGTAACCTTAGTGGATTACAAGAGATTACTGCATATATATATATATATACATATTTTATTGATATTTCAGTGAATTAAAATCTTGACATGGCATTTAAACAATAAAAAAATGTAAAGAAGTTGTAGGAAAGATACCCTATAAATTATGCTACATCCCTTATTTATAATTGAAATAGCTACAAATATAATAAGTTACTGGTTCGATTCATAAATATCGAAATATTTAAAAATGTTTTATTACTTAAGAATATACAATTTTAAGGTTATTATAAATATGAAAAAAAAAAAATTAAAAATTATGTTACAAATTAGTAAAACATTTTTTTTTATACGTGTTATAATAACATTGCGCATAAATTGGTCAAAAATGGATTTCTGATGTTGAAAAAATTATTTTGGGTTGTATTTTTGTTCTATGAAAAATTCAACATCAATTTACAACACACAAAGACAAAAATAAAATTACGCCTTTCAGACATTAAATGTGTAATTGTTCACTTATTCAATGTAATTTCGTCATTAATATAGGTGCTTGATTAAAATAAAACAAAATAAATTAAATGAAGTTTCATCGTTCCGGGCCATAAACATAAATTATTAAAATATTTTTATACTTGTAACTCCCTTAACTTAATTATGAATCGTTGTGGTCAATGATCATGATTTAAGTTGTATAAATGGAATATTTAAGAAACATGTTTTGTGGCATTATTTCGTTTAGAAAGCGTTGGCAAATTTTATATATTATAAATTATAATATAATTTTATTAACTTAATTTCATTTTTTTTTATCAGATAGTATACACAATTAATATGGAATATTTTTCATAGTTTATACAAATATATTCGAATGTAATGAATCGTTCAAATAAAAAAAAAAAAAATCTTTTAAAAGTTAACATTTAGTTGATTTATAATTCACATTATATAATTGATACATTATTGAAAAGTATAAAAATAAGTAATTTTCATAATTTTTTTTATGTTTTTAACAGAATATTTTTAATTGTCAGTGTGATACTGACATCATACACACTTGGGAAAACTCAATTACCTGAGAGCGAATGCGCTTTAAAATTAACTGGTCCTGGAAGAACTAGTTTTTTTGATTTTAATACGAATACACTAAAGGGTGGTCCACTGTAAGTATTAATAATATTTTTTACAATAAAAATATGTTTTATTATTGAGAATGTGAATGTGTTAAAATAACTTTAACCTTAACCTAACATAATGTTCTTATAATTTAAATGAAAACATAAAAATCGATCTGATTCTAAAGTCAACTAAAACCGACAATATTATAATTATATTCTATAATTTAGTATTTTTATCAATAGATCATGTATGATTTTAGAATATTTCTAATATAAAACTCCAAATAAGTATGAATTAGTTAAGGATTAAATGATATACGAATAATAGTGAATTATTTAATATAAAATAATAATTCACCCAACAATTTAAAAAAAAATAATTTTTTTTTTATCATAATTTTATGTACTCTACGAGTACAATATACTCGTATTAACACTTGCTTATAATAGCTCGATCTATTACAACTATTTTTACAACCAAATTCAGTTAGCAAAAATCAAATTTTAAAGGCATCATCATCAGTTTCTAAAAGCAAGGCCTTGTCGTAGTAACCAATACTCTCTATTACGCGCCGTATTCTTTAGGTGTTGATATGAAGTGAAACCCATTAATTGAGAAATTATTGCCTGGGTCTTCCTCTTGGTTGTTTACTCATAATCTTTCCCTCAAAGATGTTTGTGACAAAATTGTTATGTCTTAACAAATGTCCGATGAGCTTCACTTTCCTTTTTATAATAGTTGTAATGATGTTTATTTTTTCACCTATTTATTGCAAGATGGTGTCGTTCCTTTTCCTCTCTGTCCAACGCGTCCTTGTTGTTCTTCTCCAAATCCACACCTCCATCGTTTTTAACTCTATTTTAAAAGTATGATAGTGGCTAATTGTTAAATACAGTTGGATTTCCATAAAACGATCACCGAAGGGGTCAGAAATAATAACGGCTATTTAAAGGTGCTTGTCCTATAGAGGTGACCGGTAACAGAAAGTCAATACCTTACAGATGACTGTTATATAGAGTGCTAGCAAATTTTAAAAATAAAATACCAGATAAATAACGGATATCAATACGGGTATTAAGAAATGTATTTACAATATAATGTAAATACAGTTTAAAATTAAAAAAAATTCAATATTTTATAAATATTAAAACTAAAAAAATTGAGTTATATTAGTTTATTTTAAATTCATTTTATTATTTAAACATTTTTTTTCATAATACATTTCTTTGGATCTTAACATATGATAATCATCAATGTCATATTTTTGAAAAGTAAAAGCTGTTAATTGTTACATGCAATTGTCAACCTCAGAATAGTTTGATACAATGCACTCAAGTTTTTCAGATTCTACATTTGTTGTCTCTTCATCATTATCTGTAATTATAAATAACTTGTTAATAATACTATCTTCTTCAGTTCTCAGATTTTTATTCACTAAAAAAAAAAAACATGATAAAATACAGTCACAGACAATTGTTTATCTTGTTATCGACATCATAAATGCTCGTTAAAATAAACTATTAAAAATAATTTAACATTTTTCCAGTTTTAATTTAACATATTATTAAATTTTGACCGTTAATTGAGTGCTCGCTATATAGAGATGTTAATGTATTTTTCTCATAACTGTCAACGGGACCAAAAATATTTACCGTTACATAAAAGTGACCGTTTTATAGAGGTAACTTTTAACGGAAATTGTACTGTACCTACAAAAGCTTAAAATCATCCTATCTTTTATTGAAACAGATATATTTATTATTATTACATAATAATTTTTTATAACTATCCTTAAGAAATTAAATATTGATATTTTAGATATTTATTAATGTTTTAAACATGTTTTATTGTAAATAATTGTAACTTATCTGTTGCTATAATATTTTACTCAAATATTTTGTAAATATATATTTTGATAGATCCTGTAAAATTGTAAAAATTAAATTGGGTGTCGTTTAATTATTTTTTATTTGTATTTTTAATAATCAAGTGGTATGGGTCAATCTGGTCAATGTATAACTTACGAAGCAATCAACCAAGCATATATTGTCGCGAGAAAAAGAATCAGTAAGTACTAAATATAAGTATAAAATAACAATTAAAATTCATAATAACAATTAATTATTATATCCAACAATGATTATTTTAAATTAATTAATAATCTTTTACTGTAGAACATTTCTAAAGTTGGTTTTGAAAATGTACAGCTAAATTATTTGTTTTTATTAAAAATGAACTGTTTAAGAAACATAAAATTAAGAAATTAATAAATTAGTATTATGCTACAAAATGAAGAAAAAAAAAATGTTCAAATAGATTATTGAAGTACCGATACCTGTACATTTTTTTATCACAATAACCAGTGAAAGGAGCTTATATTTTTTACAACCGGTTTTACGAAACCGCTACAGCCGTTAAAAATCTAATTTTTAATCTACAAGCTTAACTATTGTGAAATATTATTATTATTACCAATCGATATGTGTTTAAATCGAATGATATTAATATTGTGTGATGAGCAATAGTGTTTATAGTTTGAATTTCGATGTAATTATATTAACAATTTTAGGTGTGGCACAAACAAATAAAAATATATTGAACGCTCAAGAGATGGCGTCCGTCGGGGAGCTATTGTTGGATATATCAATACAACTGACAAAAAAGTAAGAATTTTCAGCCGATGTGTAAACTTTATGTATCGTTGACTAATAGATAAAATTATACTTTTACAAAAAAAAAAAAAAAACAATAGTTATGGACTTTCCTACGAAGAAGTAGAAAAAGGATTACCTACGATAGATACCTCCAAAACCTTAATCAGGGAAGTATGTCCAGCGTTCTTATCTAATGTCGAATGCAGACCGGGTAAATATAGAAGATACGATGGTCTTTGTAACAACGTCAAGCACCCTACATGGGGAGCGACAAATACGCCGTTTTCGAGACTAATGGGACCGCTGTTTTCCGATGGTATAAGTGCACCGAAAATCAACGGCATCAATAATGGAAAACTACCAACAGCCAGAGTGGTTTCTAGGACAATGCACCCGGATGAGGGATACCATGAACATGCAGCTACCCTAATGTTAGTTGCATTCGGTCAGTTTTTGGATCATGATTTTACCCTTATGGGCACGCCTGCTGGTAATTAAAATTAAATTAATTAATTAAAGTAAAATTAGACGTTAAAATATTGTGAACTTTTTAATCTTTTTACGTATCCTAGTTGAATGTAAAATTAACTCATAAGTTGAATATAAAAATATACACAAAATAAAAAAAAACTAATGATAACAATTAACGTACATGAATTAGGATTTGAAAATAATTTGAAATACATTACTTTGTTTAAAGACTTAAAGAATTATTAACATGATCAAAATCTATTTTTCAGATCCAAAAACTAAAAATGAACCTGAAGAATGTTGTAATAGGTCTCCGAATTCAAAACATCCGTATTGTAACGAAATTCCTATTCCTGATGATGATTACTTTTACAGTAAATTTAATATTAAATGTATTGATTTTGTAAGATCTTTTCCTGCAGTCAGACCAGGATGTCGCTTGGGTAAGGAAGTATTGATAAATTATAAAAAATTGGTTTACAAAAAATACATATTTTATAATGTATTTAGGTATTTGAAATAGTATTTAATTTCTAGTTGTGTTGTTAATTAAACTTAATTAGTTTTTAAACCAAACAAATAATAATATATATTGTTTTAAGATTCATATATGCTGATATTTTTGTCAGATATTTTAATTTAAAATAGTGAATTTTTATACTTACATAATTAAATAGTTATATAAAAAATGAGTTCATTATAATTCTCTTGCATGCTTTGTGCGTTGTCATTTAATATTATAACTTAACAAGTTTATTTATTTTTAATATTGATCCTTTTATAACCGTGATGAATATAAATATAAAATAATAATTATTCAATTAGTATTATTAATTATTCGTGAGAATTAATTTATTCCGCATTAGGTATTTCATGTAATAAGTATCCTATAATCAATTTTTATAAATTAAGTTGGTAAACACTTTTAAACACTTATATTGTTGGGATAAAATTGCAGGTTCAAGAATAGGATTCAACACACTGACTAGTATACTGGATGCAAATACAGTGTATAGTGTTACTGAAGAATATGCTAGGTATATAGTTATGTTATTTTTTTATTTATTTATCATACTTGCCCATCTGAAATTTCAATTCTGATGTTTAATTGATAACAATTTTAAGTCAATATTTAATTTAATGTTTTTTAAATATTGTTTTTGTTAATTAAAATTATACTATATTATATATTTTAATTTTTCGTTACCTTTAAAAAAATGTTTTTAAAATGTCCAATAAAATACGTAAAATAAATGGATAATAATATGTTTGTAAAGAAATTTTAATTTATATTTAAGCATAATATTTTTTGTAATAAAATATAATAACTAGGGTTCGGATTTGAAGGCAATATAATCAATAAAAAAAGAATTTAAAATGTAAAAAAAGGAAAAAAAAAGGCATTTAATTTACTTATATAAAAAAGCAATTCATAAATATACTACAAAATAAAATAGTGAACATTTCGTAAACACTTTCAAATGCATACATTTTGAGAAAAATACAAATTAAAAATGAGCATGAATACTAAACTACATTAAGTTTATGCTATTTTGTATAAATAGATTAGGTACCTTTTTCTTTAACCAGGTTTGTCCTAAAAATTAGTTAAAAACAATTTTAAATATTAACTTACTTGAGTTATACCAGTTAATTTAATGCAAATTAAACTAGTTGGTATTAAAAGAAAATTGACTACCATGTATTTTGATAAGCTATATCGATAAATATTGCGAATAATAAAACCTATTTGTAGCGATAATACGCAAGCTGTGTATAAAATTATAAAATCAACTGAAAAATTAAACACAAAATAGGCATTTATAAGTACAAAAGGTCAAGAAAAGGCAAAAAGGTATTTATAAGTAAAAAGGCAAAAAAAGGCAAAAAAAAAAGGTCCATCGTCTAAGAAATTAATTGAAACACATTTTTGTATAAAAATTATTTTTCTATTATGATTAATAAAAGAAAGGCATTTGCCTTCAAATCCGAACCCTAATAATAACTATACAAAATGTATAACTGTTTAATAAACTGATTCGTAGATAATTAAAGTTAATTAAATAAACAAAAAATATTATATAATTATTTATTATTTAAATTTGTTATTTTTTTTAGTCATCTGAGAACTGGTTTTGGAGGTTTACTTCGCATGAACCCGGCATTTAAAAATCATGGACTTAAGGATTTGTTGCCATTAAAAATTCAAGATCCAGACGAAGGATGTACCAGATTAAATCCATCACAATATTGTTTTGATGCAGGTATATTTATATACAGTTATATTAGTAACTAAATTAGTATATGATTTAATTTGTACTTTAATTTAATAGGGGAAGTCCGTGTAAATGAACAACTTGTGTTGACCACTATGCATACAATATGGGCTAGGGAGCATAACCGAATAGCTCGTGAATTAAGTAAAATTAATCCTCATTGGGACGATGAAATGATTTTCCAAGAAGCTAGACGGATCGTTATTGCAGAAATTCAACACATTACTTACAACGAGTTTTTGCCTACATTGCTTGGAAAAGGTGTAATGGAAAAATTTGGACTCCTATTACAAAAAGAAGTAAAAAAATATACTTTGCTATACTAATGAAAAATTGTTTTGATTAAATCATGAAAATACTATAGTATTTATACAGTACAGTATTTTGAAATAACTTTTTAAAACTACATAAATAAAAATATACCAATAAAATGCCTAAGATATTTTGATCACGATAAGTATAGTGATAATTATCGATAAAGTTTCAATTGTACACACTATATAATTTTACAAGTAGGTTGTAGGTAATTAATTCATGGACAGTAACAATCAGTGTTTATTTCAGAGGATGATTAGGGGGTTTTACTCTTCCTCCACCCAAAAAAAATGTATACCCTCCCAGAAAAAATTATTTATTTATTAATTACTTCTATGGCATACCGCATACCGTATATCCCCCTCCCCCTAAAACATACGATACTATCCCCAATGAATATTTACAACACTCCCTGAAATAGAATATCTGAAATAAACATTGGTTACAATGAATTTGTTAAAAATGATTAATATAAATTTGTTTTAAACTGTTGTTAGATAAAAATATTTTGCAAATTATTTTTTGTTTTCAATAAGCGCATTTGTATCATTCTGAAGATGTTAACAATGGGTTTAAATTAAAATTATAATTTTATTTTATTTAGGGTTATTGGGATGGTTATGATATAAATATAAACCCCAACGTTCTCGCTGAATTTTCAGCAGCTGCTCTTCGAATTGGTCACACGTTTTTGCCGACTTCAGTGGAGAGATGGAGCAAGGCCCATAAATTTATTGGTAAATAATTATAAAATGTATATACATATTCATACCTGTCGTACATAAAACACAAGCATTAATATTTGACTATTCGAACTTTTGACCATAGCTTCTAAAAAATTGTCTGATCTCATCCGTCGTCCATATGATTTGTATAGAGCAGGAGTCTTAGACGAGTACATAATGGGATTGACAAATCAAGTTGCTCAAGCGATGGACGATTCAGTCACACAAGAGGTGACTAATACATTGTTTAAAAAACCAGGGCAAAGGTTTGGAGTGGATTTAGTGGCATTTAATATTCAACGAGGCAGAGAATTTGGATTACCGGGATTTATGGAATACCGGTGAGTGAACTGTAAAGTTATGGTGACATTTTTTTTTTTTTTTACATTCAATGTATGTAAAAATGTATTATTACCGTTTAATTATAAAAATATTTTTTCTATTTAATCGAGGTATCGTGTGTCGAAGACAAAATTATATAAAGTTAAATTCGTAACGATTAAAAAATGTTGTATTAGATAGTTGTAGTATCGCTTTAAATGACTACTAATGTTATATACCAGCTAAACATCACGCCCACATTATAGAATTATTTATCCATAAAGAAAGTTTATTGTACAGTCAATATAATTTTTTAGTTATTTCAAAATTAAAATAGAGCTTATAAATTTAGTTTCTTGTATTTTTTTTTATTTATTAAGGATTTTAATAAATATCTATAGTTTTCATGGGAATTTTTTCTTAGTATTTTGAGAGGGGGCGGTGTTATCAATTATAGATGTTTGACTATTACTTCTAAATTTTCTTTATAATTTGAAAAACATATTTTTCTTTTATTGTACACAATAAATACTTATCAGAATTATCAGAACTTAATCAATCTTACTAGATACCAACTAGATTATGTCCTATGTGCTATAATGTATGAATAATTTCAGAATTGTACGTAGGATATTTTATTAAGGGGGCTGGAGCAACCATTTTTTTTCATACATTTATAATAAATACATAAACAACTTCAATATGTCAAAGTAACATTAAAAAATTTAATTTTTTATTCGTATAATTTATTATACTCATATATTTATTACTTTAATTCATTCCTCACGTCTTAAGTACTACTGTTGTGTAGTTTCTTAAACCCATGTAAATTCATGTAAAAAAAACACAATATACTGCACATTTGCTTATTATAAAATCACCCTTACAGATTGTATATTTTCTAAAATCTTCTTCTTCTTCTACTTCGCCTTCCTCCCAACTATTTGGGGTCGGCCACCCTTGTCCTACACCTCCACTTTACTCAGTCAATCACATCTCCTCTGCACACACCGACAGCCCTCATGTCATTCTCCAAAGTCTCCAACCATCTCTTTTTTGGTCTTCCTCTTCCTCTTTTCCCTTCAACGTCCATCTTCATAACCACTCATACTGCATTCGTTTCCTCTCGCCTCATCACTTGCCCAAACCATCTCAGCCTATTTTCTCTCATCTTGTCCACAATTGGCGCTACACCAACACTACCTCTCACGTATTCATTCCTTATTCTATCTTCTCTTGTCACTCCACTCAACCATCTAACCATTCTCATTTCCGCGACACTCATACTTTGTTCTATTCTCCTGTGAACCGCCCAAATACTCTGAACCATACAGCATAGTTGGTCTCACTACAATTTTATAAAATTTACTTTTCAGCCTAATTGGAATTCTCTTATCGCATAACACGCCCGATGCTTCTCTCCATTTCATCCACCCGCACTTAATCCTATGTTTTACATCAATGTCAAAGCCCCCGTCCTTTTGATCAAAAGATCTTAAATATTTAAAGCTCTCAACTTCACCTATCACATCACCATCTATTGTCAGTTGTCTCCTCATTCCTTCAACTTCTTGGTCTCTTTGTCCAAAATCATACTCAATATACTCAGTTTTATTTCTACTAATTCTCAATCCCTTTTCTTTGAGGGCTAACCTCCACTCATTTAACCTATTATTGACAACTAGGTTTTCTCCTATCAGAACTATATCATCCGCAAACATCATACACCATGGTATCTCACCCTGTATCTCCTTTGAAACCTCATCCATTACCACTGAGAACAGGTAGGGGCTTAGAGCTGACCCTTGGTGCACACCTACTCCTATACTGAAACCTTCTGATACTCCACACCGACTCTTGACACTAGTACTCGACCCTTCATACATATCCTGGATCAAATTAACATACATTTTTGGGACATTTTTTCTCATTAATGCCCACCTTAAAACTTCCCTTGGCACCCTGTCATACGCCTTTTCTAAATCTATAAACACCATGCATAGTTTTTATTCTTTTCTCTGTACTTCTCTACTAATTGCCTAACACAAAATACTGGCTCCATTGTCAATATATATTTTCTAAAATAAATGTTAAAAAAAAAAAATAAAAATAAAATATTATAATACATTTATATTGTAGTTTGATACGCAGCTATAGTTTATTATGAAAATATAATAGTAATAAAAAATATTTTATTGATAAATTGTTGTCGATTGTAAAATAATATAATTTATAATTCCATTATAATGACCTACTACCCTAGGTGGCAAGTTCATAATTTTTTTTTAACGAATAAAACAAGGCTAACCACCTCAATATAATTTTTTTTACCTTATCTTAATTACAATTATTAATCAATATCTTTTTTTTTAGAAAATTTTGTGGCCTTCCAGTTTCTGATTCATTCCAAAGTTTATCATTAGATATGCCAAATTCTACGGTAAACCGATATACTACCATATACAAGTGAATATAATTTCTTATTTATTCAAAAAATATCTAAATGTAAAGATACTTACCGTTAAAATATATTAACTGATTTCATTCTCACAGTTCTCCAGATGACGTAGATTTATGGTCTGGAGGTGTGTCTGAAAAACCATTACCCGGTAGCATGGCTGGTCCAGTATTTTCGTGTATATTAGCTACTCAATTCAGTTATGCCAGAAGAGGTGATCGTTTTTGGTACGAACTGCCCAATCAACCATCTTCGTTTACTCCAGGTATTTTAACAAAAATAATCAATGTTGAATCGGAAAACAAATTAAAATTTATGGGTATCGTTTTAATTAAATTAATTATTTTTGTATTCAGAACAACTTAAAGAAATCCGAAAAGCTAGATTAGCTCGAGTGTTGTGTGATAATACTGATTTGATGGATACCATTCAACTATGGCCAATCATATTACCTGATCATGAAATGTAAGAAATCGATTTTATTTATTAATATAAATAATTTACATATAATTAAATGGGTAATATTTATTAAAAGTAAATTTCAAAAATATCCATCTATACTATTTAAGGTTTCAATTATAAAATATACCTATAAATATAGGTTTATAATTGATTTTAGTCACTTTTTTTTATTAATAATACATATATGTATATCTTATTGAATTAAAGCTGTCATATCTGGAAATATATAAGCTGTTTATGCAAATATGTGAAGAATACAGTGACACATAGGGATTTTAAATTTGAAGAGAACATTCAAAATTTAATTTATACAAGTCTTAAATTCCACTTGGTGGTTCCACTAATAGAATAATAGAAAATTCTTAATTTAAATTATTTCATGTAAATATATAGGAACATATTAATTTTTCTCTAATATAGTATTGTCGTTGTGAGAGCCTAGTGGTAGCTAAATTATTGCAATGTTAAGAATTAAAAGTTTTTTCAGACAATTTCTCCCGTAGATTATTATTGTTAAATTTGAATACTCATATCTATAAAAGTATCAATAAGATATTAATATTTAATACGGTTAGTTTATGTTATTTTTAAATAATAATTGAAATATTATTAAGTGTACACGTTCAAGAGCATTTTTTTTTTTTTATTATTGTTTAATATCTAATTTTTTAGCAATTTATTTATTTATTTAAACAGTATATAATATAGGTAATATTTATATAATTTATAATATAATACATAATATATAATATCTTATTTTATAGTAATCCACGAGTACCATGCCGTAGTGGAATTATTCCATCAGTAAACCTGAACGAATGGACTGAGCTGCCAGTGCCTTCTAAATAGAAAATCAAATGTAAATAACTATTAGCTTTAGATTGTTTATAAAATATGTATTCATAGTAGTATAATATTTTTTATACGATTAATATTTTAGGTTTTTATTTTTATTTTTTTGATCTATGTGAAATAATCAAATTTGTTATACGCAAATGTTAATTTATTCCGATGTTATAAAATTATTAATGTAATTACATTTTAAATAATAATTTTATGTATAATGTGACACCCTTAATAAAGATTAACTGTGTTTCTGTAAGGGCGATCAGAAGATGCGTTTAAATATAATTTAATTGATTGTTTATCACAGCGAACTAGATATTTTAATCTATATCCAAGGTCACTTATTGTTTAATGATATATCTTTACGTAACTGCATGATCTTGGTATAGGGATGAGAGAGGTAGGGCAATACAACCTTGATGAAAGCATAGAAGCACCCAACATTTTTATTACTATTAGTGTACCGTCGGTTTCAGTTGCGAGTTTGTAGAAGCCGCTTATATCCAATGGTGAAATCTATAAGGGTAAGTCAATTTTTAGAATAATAATTTATTTTGCTTTTATTTGCATGTGTTTATTTATTTATATTTATTAAATACATTAACGTTAAACTCTACGATTATTCAAATTATAAAAAATTAAACGCGTAACTACATCAAGTAACAGTTTAGGTTAGGTAAAGATATATTAAAGAACCTGGATGTCATACAAGACTAATAAATACCGTTAAGCAATAAAGTGAAATCTTAGAGGTTATGTACCTACATGTTTTTAAGCCAATATTATATTATAGTTCATCACTGCAGTGCCTAGAATTTTAAATTGCCATTTTCAGTCCGCACAACGCACAAAACTATATAATATTGTTTATTAATAAATAATAATTGTTATTCTAAACGTTCGTATGTTGTATTTACGCAATGCATAAATCCGTATTCGATATTTGTTTTATGTCGATTCATTGAAACATATACGTATGTGTACACGTAGTACTACAATCCTTGAAATACATTTAAAAATATTTTTAATATTCTACTTCATTTTTGTCCATTAGATAATTATAAATAAACATTAAAAGCCGTAAATTGGAACATACTTTACGATTTTGAGAATTAAGAAAAAAACACTAACCGTGCGAAATGTCCTTCGCTAAAATCTGAGGCAATAACCTATTTAATGTGTGTTTAGGTTATTTATTTATAAACAGTCTGTTCTAATTAATTTTAACTAAGAGCCAAGTCAACGAGTATTTATCATTATTACACAGATATTTGTTAATACACGCGGGTACCTCGACAGTATACTCGGCAGTCAACGCTAGTTGTTACGACTGTCAAAGTCATAACCACGGGATTTCAAGGTTTCTAGTTTTATAATTATACATGCATGTGATAATGCAATTGGGTTTGATTTAGAATGTATATACCGCATAGGTGTCCGGTGTTATTACATTTGAAGTTATGTCGTATCGAACAGGTTTTCAATAATAAATAATACAGTTCGTTTACGTGTACCGCGAATCCGTCAAAAATTGTTTCACAAAGATTTCACGATCCATAGTAACGCTACAGCTTGTACAGTGTCTCGTTGGTGATGATATCGCGGATTGTTTGCAGAACAACCGTAGATTATCGGCATAGAATAGAATATCGTGTAACGTTGTTCGCGACTAACCTTACCTTAAAATTGCATACACAAAACGCCGTCTTATGGTCAAGAACAGCAGCGTTCGATGTTCCTTCACTCATAATATAATAACACCGTTCTCACGCCCAGTGTAGGTATCGCAAAGGTAGAGTTGGAGGAGGGGAAAATGGGACGAAGTAAAATACTTAGAATTGCGGTTTACACGGTAATTTGAATCGTTAATTATGGGCTTTTTGAGAAGAATTTGACAAAGCTCGATGGTCCGTCCGGTCACGGTTGATGGTCGTCGTCAGTGAAAGTGAAACATCTTTAAAATATAAATGTATACAAAAAAAAAAAAATCATATAAAAGTAATAATAGTTATAATAATAATAATATAAAATGACCTCCAAGGACGCGGTACGTCCAGTTGCCGACTTATTGTGTTGCATAATCGCGATCACAATAAAATAATGTCCATTGAAAACTATATACCTTACAGCTGGTACGATATGACCCCTACAGTCATGTATTGTGATCTAAACACGATCGTAAACACCGAGAGCTTCGGTTAACGGACACGCGTGCGTACAGAAACGTAATAGAGTTGCACAAGACAAGCGGCGAAGTAATAGCCAGCGATCACACTATGAGGGTTGACTTGTCTGGCGCCTCCGCGGAACTGTGAAAGTTTACATTCCGTTTCGCGTTCACGCAGTAAGTTTATTATTATTCATTCGGAGCTGTCCAGACGGTTTTTGCTATCTAAAAAATATTATATTTTATGTTCTACACGTGTATAATGTTTTCACAGTATCCCACTTTCCAAGGCCTTTTAGTCCGGTTTCGAACGAATTTTTTACAGACTGCGATAAGTCGCGCGTAAAAAAGTTAAATAAAAAAACATTCCCGATAAATTCGATCGCGCACAAATAATCTGACGATAATCGCGATCAGGATTAACATAATATTATGATTTCTATGTCAAGGAATGGTGACATTAGGTGCCATAGGCAGGAATGGTGTAGCCAACATTTTTCCGAAAGGGTTTTAATATACTCGTATTCAGTCGGTTCATTTTCCTATTTTTTCTTCTCAGTCACTGGTTAAATAACAACAAATTCAATACTATAAAAGTTCATATAAATGCACCTTAGATAGCATTATGTAATAGTAAAACGAATTCTGGTTAAACGTTGTAAAATATAATAGCACGTTTATTTTGTAATATATATATTTTAGTGTATCTATTTTTACACAAAAATTAAAGTTAATTAATAAATCAAGTCTCCTTAATATATTGTAATTATCTTTCCCATAGGCAGTGCTATTGATTATATTATCCTAATTATCAACTTACTTTTATTATTTAAAATTGTACTTATTTATATTATATTCATATAATTTTATATTGTTTAAACTATTACCATCGAGCTGTACTTGAGCCTTACAAATTTATATCAATAAATAAATAAATTTTAACTGTGTAGTGAAATTTTTTAAATTTTCGTAAGATTAGCTGTGTATAGCATATTTTTACAACCTAATTTCATATAGTTCTATAAAACATCTTAACAAAATTCTAGTTATTTTAATGCACTTATTAGTTTTAATTCTTTTCACTAAAGAATTTTTAAATACGTTGACATTGTATTGTTTTATTAAAATATTAAGTAATAACTATACAATATAATTTTAATTAAACCTGTATATATTTTTTTATTTAATCCTGGTAAATGTTATTTAATCTTGCTGTAATAGACTTAATAAGGAATAAATAAATTCTTATGCAATGCCTAGAGAATGTAATAATTGTTAGCTAGTTCACATCGCAGTATTTTATATTATTTTAAAAAAATATAAATTTAACTACACTAGATTATTATTTAAAACGCAAATTGTTTATACGTTTATATGTGTAATGCTATTCTAATCGACTAGTGTATGTATTATACAAGTGGGGATGCAATTGATCAACGGTGTATGAATGGTAATTTGATCGGAACGAGATTACCTTCAATATATTGAATTGGAGAAATATCTGGAGAAAAAAATTACAACAATAATAACCTAGACCTTAAACTTGCACAGATGATCTCTGAAAATCTTACGCAACAAAAAATAAAAAACTCTTCTTGCGTCAGATATTGAAATTCGTATAAAAGTCATGACATTGAAATTGAACGTATTTTAAGAAATAATTAACATATATATATATATGTTATAAAATGTTAAATATTGTTTTTATTGATGCACATAAGGATGAATGACTGTTTCTGTCCTTCAAAACCTATCAAATATTTACCCAAAGCTGGTAAATAAATATCCTCGAATCTCAAATTACAAAAATTATCTCATACTATAATCAATCGTGTTAATGTAATCACGTTATTAATACGAATAAAATACGTATAAGTGTTTATCGGTAACGGTTTGTAAACATAGGATAATAAATTGAAAATTAGAATCGCGTCCATTATAGCTGAAAATATATTTATAGGTACATAGATCATAAATATAATTTTACTTCTCTACTATAATACGCATGAATTACACATATAACGAAGTACTTAAAGCACCCACTATATGTATATACATACGGGATGCTCAAGAAAATATACGGTTGTGTGCTATAATAAAATGTATTTCATATTATTTTTGAACACCCTTCAATTTCCGTTTATATTATTACAATGAAAATATTATATTATATAATACTCTCTAAAGAAGATTTAATCATTGTAAATTAAATGTCGTTTGTATACTGTTTGGCTGTACATTATTCTGCATAAAATGATGGAGTTTTATGTTCGCAGACTTTCGATAAAAGTTGTTTATTTAATATTAATTAATATTTCATTTGATAATTTTATTTAAATTCCATATTGTCGGGCTTAATATCTGTTTATTTTTCGTTATCTTTGATTTCACTTTTATTGTAAGTACAATTTGTATTAATTGATCATGACAATACTCATGATGATAATGAATATATTAAAATATATTATAAGCATTATGTATTATATGAATGCATTATACTCAAACTATTACAAAATTTAAGATATTACATTTAACAAAAATTGACGTTTTAAATAATTAGTATTCGGAGACATCGGCTGTATTTAATTTACAGAACGACCAAATCCCAGTCGTTTATAACATATTTGATTAAAATACTAAATAAGTTGTAGACTTAAAATAAATCAAATTATCATTGTTTCGCCATAGTTTTAATAATATTGTAATTAAATTTCCAATATTATATTACTACAAATATTCTAAATAACGCGCAAATGATTTATATCATTCGCGGCGGAAGGCTAAAAATTAACTGTACATTCATAGATTCTATTTTGTACTAAATGCATTACGATAACTTAAAACAATTCCAGTTTCTTATGTTCAGCATATATAATTTTATTTTTTATCTTCTTCATTTTATGTAGATTTGGTAGTGTAAAAAAAAAATATCAAATTAAAAAGTTAATGAATCATTAAATTGCAATTACATAGAAGTTTGTATGTACGTTGTTTTTAATAAAATCAAACAATGTAAAACGTGAGCTATTGAACTGCAAAACCTAATCATGGTTACATATAAAATCGGTTTAATACAATGAAGAAACTAAACTTAAACTATAGTTAAATTATTGTATAAAACTAACATCCAAAGATTGAAATCGTTTTTAGAAAATTTAGTTGATCTACAATAATTTTTAAATTTGTGACTTATAAAATAACAATTATTACGCGAAAATAAAAATATAATAAATGATAAAAATAAAAACTCCAAAACATAATCCCTAAAAGTGTGTGATGAAACCAAAACACCAAATTTAAATATACACGTCACTTCTATAAGTGAACTGTTGAAATATTTTATATTAATGCGTTCATATTACACAAACATATATATATACACACATTATGTCATTTTTATTATTGGAAACGTTAGTAAACTATAATAAACTATAATAAATATAGTAAACTATAATAAATATGCGATGTACTTTGATATTTTGTATCAACCGGTTGTCAAAAGTTTTTAACTGATAACATTTTTCGTTTTGATTAACCCAACATCATCGAGGAACTTATCTAATATTCGTTATTAAAAAGCGAATGCGTGTAAATCTTATGATGTTATCTGTTATTTATGATCAATGTGGTGTTTAGCGTACATTTTTGAATTGCAAATTAAATTTATAAAAGATATTATCACTAGTACTATCTCTAGATCTTTTTAGTGCGGCTTTATCGAATTTGACCTCATATTATTAATAATTCATTATATACAAAATAGGTTATAATGTTCAAATTCAGCCGTCCTGTGTATTATGGGTACGGAGTGATTAGTAAACCTTACGTTATGTTGTGACATTTACATGAGAAAACATTTGAAATTTGATATCCGACTACATACGCATATGAAAGTACCTATCTATATATCATGTTTACATAAATGTTTGGATGTTAATACTTAAAATAAAACTTACTAACCTAATTTCGCGTAAAAAAACACAACAATTAAATACAAACCTTGTGTATTCCATTGTAGATTTTTTTTTTTCATTTAATTTTTTATTTTCTTACTTTTATTATTATTATCATTTATTTATTAAAGTTACGTTAGGGTCATCAGATAGAACTACACAGCCTTGTATCTATTTTATTTATTATAATACATTATGCACATTTTTTTTTCTTTACCATCGCTGTTATTACTTTTGATACGCAATGTACTGTCCTCAATGTTCAGCAACCGTGAACCATAAACCGGAATAAATCGTTGCCACCGAACGCTGTGTGCACGCATATGTTTACTCTAACGATGACCCTAAAGAATCATTACGATCACAAATATTACATGTGAACATCTACTCCAACGCATCTAAGATTCGCAGAAACATTCTTTTCGCCTAATGAAACATTTTATGAAAAAAAAAATTAAAGAAATAGTACACGCATGCCTATTAATATATTATACTTGTAAAAATTGCGAGAAACGATAACACGATGACGTATACAAGGTCCGGCAAGTATTAAATAATAGCATTGGGAGATTAGCAAAAGAATGAACATAATTTATTATTTGAAAATAACCGCCGTTGGAAAACATCAACCTTGAATCGAATAATAATTGTATAATCTCGAAAAAAAATCTCCTTTGTCGACAGGCTAAAAAAGAACGTCGTGATCCATAAAAGCGATTATCGGAAATGTTTAATTGGTTGGCAGTTTTTATATCGGCGATTTTTTTTCAACTACAATAGTTAAACGACCAACTAGACGGCGTCCAATTATTATGTAGAGTTTAATGAACTACATTCCACACGTAGTACGCACGTATCTGCGTCAACTGGTTGTGTAATCTCTAGTATTATATTCAAATAAATTAATGATCTAAATCACGCGTGTAAAAATAGATAATAATCCATTTGGTTTACAATAGATGTGAGATATACTCGTCAGACAGGTCTGTTTCAATAACATTTGTGTGAACTGAATGTCTAAAAAAAATATTTTCTACACAGCGAGTACCTATCGAAAATTTCACAATCAAAATGGAACAGCTTACATTTTTATTTGCATGAAATGTGGTAATTTGATTGTGATTTGATACATTTTATTTTTAAATTAGATTTATAAACGTTTGTATATGTCGGATAGTAAAATAAATGCTCATTAGTTTGTTTTAATTATAAATTGGCATACATCATTAAATAATATGGTGTTTATTTATCATTAATTTCGTTAGTTTTATAAATACTCGGTTATCAATGCAATTTAATTGTAAATATACGTTAGTAAAATATTTGAAATTATAGTCAAAATGATGTGTTCATGAATTAAATGTACTTATAAGTACATACTTATAAAAACTTATACAATTATATTAGAATTTCATTCCAGATGATTAATCGTTCTAAAATATTCTGTTATATAATGATACTTAAAAAGAAATTAGAGAATGAAGTGCTAAAATATTATGCAAAATGAGTAAAGAACATATTTTTGAAGTTCCGCGTATGTGTATAATAAATTATTTATAATAAAATATATATTAGCATTTAATTATAATGTACGATAAACCTACCTACCTTCTTGCGGTTATAATAATAAAAGTACGAGTAGATAGACTACGAATATAATAGTTTCTATTAAAAACGTTCAAGTTTTGTGCTATCATTAGATAACATTATTTTATAATTTTTTTCTTTAAAAAAATCGTAATGTATTATATTTTAATGTAAACTATAAACGCATGCTAATATTTTCCAGTGCAATATGTATAAGTACTGTTGTGTTGATTGGAATGCTATCATCGCATCGTCAGATCGTCGAGTTTGTTTTCAAAACGGAAATTAATTGCATTTATCATGGTTGAAGTTCTAAAAACAATAATCGTTTAACCGTCAATAATAACATATCCTCCAGACCTACGGGAGATTGCCCTTGACGGTATGCGTTTTATACTGTACTCGTATACTATTTATTATTACATATGTACACGATATCCGGACGGTGATTATTATTATTGAGCTCCAAGAACCTCGGGTGGCCTGTGACGTATTCGAATTAAATATTACACTTGTAAGCTACGTAGTGCAGCGTCGTCGTTGACGTATATAGGCTTCGTATAGTAATCAACAATAAATTGTAAACATTTTGCGCTGTAATTTAACAAACAGAACAGTAGTAGTGCCGAAAAATATAGGCGTGTGATGTATATTTATAAATATATGTGTATTATGAGTATCAAATTGTTATTATACAACGCGCCGATGATACGAAACGCCCTGAAGATCAATTACGTCATAACTAGCTTGCAACGATTATAAACAAATGTATGTGAATATACGTTCGAGTGGACTAGACCTTTTAGCACATTTGTGTTTTACACCACGACGGGGTACATTAATATTAATTTGATCGCTGACTACAGTCCGACACGTTTATTCGGTTTGTCGTACGTACTATTTGATATACTCCGCGTGTCATCGTATCGAAGGTGCGATTTCGGGAATTTTCGAATTATTCGCGACACTTTTAATCGCCAGTAACTGCCCACCCGGGCACGCACACACATGAGATACAAAAGGTAAGTCACAATTGAATCGCATCGCTGTTTAACGATAATATACAATCGTATTGTCTCTAAGCCTGGTGATGGCCTTTGATATCGGAAAAGAGAGCGCGATGATTTATACCCCAAAGAACTCCTCAAACGTCGCGTTTCCGTTCGCTTACGTTTATAGTTATATTACCAAGTCGATTACGCGTGTGTACAAGGTAATTGTCGATTGCCGACCACGGAACTGTTGTTTGGATTACACTACATGGTCGCTCTTCAAGTTATAATTAATTATTAAAAACAACTCACAGAGTCTCTCAAATTGGCACCGCCGTCAAACGCCATATAATTCCCATTAAATTTAAACTCAATATAATTTTAAATATTCATAAAATACTGATAAAAATAATTGTTTGTTACATACCTAACTATAACTAACTCGATTTCACATTTTATTTGGTTAAGTATAAATTTTCAAACTTTTATTTTGTAAATCTGTTCAAATTTTTTCTTGCGATAATATTTATTATTTATCATCATAGATTTTAAATATTGCATCAATAACACACTTTCGCAACCGTGGTAAACACGGATATCAAACAATCATATTATAGTGTAGAATAATGTACATAACTATATTATATTTTATCTTGATAAACGATTATTATGATTTATAGTAATTAATTGGATATAATTTATAGCGAATTAATTATTCCTGACCTCTAAAACTAAATGTATAATTTATAAATTTGATACAAAATTAATTGTTTTAGATATTTGTGATTATAATTTAAGTATGATTATAATGTAAAAAGTTGAACTAAATTACCGGATTGAATGTAAGGGTACGGATAAAATAAGATTTTACATCCCTTAGAAAACACCCCTAGTATGGTGGTACAGTTCGAAAATTTATCAATAAGTGATTCGGCGAATGGTCGTGTTTACAATTGTATGAAATAAATCTTGAACCATCGAATATTATCGATTATATTATAATTATTATGTATTTGAACTTTTAAATTTTAAACTTTTTATTTCAAAACTATGTATAAAATGAGTCTAAAGACAAATAAAGTTTCATGTTTAATTTGAATAAAGATAGTGCTGATGATATTAGACGATTTTGGCAATTTTGACGTAAAGATAGATGTTTAGTTCGTTTACACACGGATATTGATGATTTCGAGATAAGATTCTATATTATAATGATATGTTGCCGAAATTTCCCAGATCCAGCCATTATTATTTAATAGAGAACATACTGTAGATAACATAGAAATAATAATCGTTAAAGTATTGTGTGATATTTTATTTTTCGACACCGATTGATGGGAATAAATATTAGTTATTGCAAGTATCGCTTTCATTTAAATGATAACCGTATAATTAATATAATTTTTTCACTTTTAAACAAACCGGTAATACACTGATGTGTCTGAGTATTTGTACCTTGTCGTACAAGTCATAATATTTGTATAAATATTCACATTCAAAAAAAAAATACTCAGAGTGAAGGTCGTTTTGAAATTTTCATGAAATATAGATTACTGTATGTGTTTTATAATGATTGTAACTGAAATTCATCATGCAGTAAAAAATAAATACTCTTATTTGAAAACCGTAAGTCATAAAACGAAATATTTATAATAATTATTTTATAAAAATAAATTTTAATATTACTTGAATAACTTGAAAATTAAAAATCAAAATAATCGAGCTGATACACAAACATTTTCGATTTGATTGTAATACACGAAATTTTTGTAAAAAAGAATTGAACTAAATATTTTTATTTCTTAGTGCTTAAGTTAAATTATAATGATAAGTAAAAAAATAATCTAAGTTTTAATCAACATAGATTATTTTTTTAAAATAATTATTTTTTTGAAATAACATTATAGTTATATGTATGGTGTTTTTGGCTTTAAGTCATAAGTTTTAATCAACATATGACTTAAAGCCAAAAACACCATACATATAACTATAGTTATTTCATGAAATTAAATATAAATGCTGATCGCTTAAAATTGAATTTTTGGACTTTTACAGTTATTCAATAACACCGAAGGAATTGCCAATATAATATCATATTGATATCATTGAAGTAGGTATTATATATATAAAATGTTTTCGATTTTATACTGCTCTGCGAAACTTTTGATGTAGATGTACTTGGCAATATTATTATAGTGTGATCGTACGAGCATAAGATTTGTCGTTAAGAATCTTAAAAAATCCTTTCTCCATACAGGTTAGGGGAGTAGGGCTGAGAGCTCAGTCCCGTCATCCCCCTCCTCCAAAAAATGTATCATTTAATTACACTAAACATGGTATATCTTACACATTTATAATATTTAGCCCCAAACCTCAAACACTATTAGTGACTACGTCCACACATCTAACCGCAACGGCCGTTCCAGATGATGAACATAATGCGATATATTTTTTTTTTGTAACTTCTACTAGAACTATTAAGTTTGACAGTTGCAGTAACAACAACAATTAATTAAAATACAATAGCATAAACGACGATAGCACAATCATAAAAATATATAAGTTATCAGAGCTTAAATGATTTAAAAACCGGTCTCACGAACGAAGACAATATGGAAATAATAAGAACAAATGCGGGTTTTGAATTAGAATTTAATGAACTGTCGAAGATATTGAATGGGATATTGAGAAGATCGAAAAACCTAAATAGGATATTACTTATGTTTAATGGATAGGGAGGAACAATCAAAATGGATATATGAGACGGATCGCAGATGTTTTCTTCTGAATGGAGTGTACAGATGATGAGAGGGGGGGAACGTTTAGATTTAGTTTGCGATCATGAGAAGGTAACAGATGCAATGTGTACGTATAGGAGTAGAAAACGTTTATTGCGTACGCGTCGTTATCATTGATATGATATCCGATCGCGTCCGGTGTCGCGCGGGAACATCAACGATCATGCCGATCGCCCGGCATCATCGTCGCGGCCGTCGACAACCGACCTGACAGCCTGACCGCGTCGAAGCACTCGTGCGTGCACGCCTGCAGTGCCGTCGGTCTGGAACGCGGGTCCAACCGGAGTGCGGCCATCACCAGGCGGACCGAATCGCGCGGCGCCGAGGCCGATCGCAGCGCGGGTGGACGGCCGACCAACGCGCGTTGATGGGACGCACTGACGCCCGGGAACGCGGGCACGCCGGTCATCAGCTCGGCGTACACGCACCCGGCGCTCCATACGTCCACCGCGGTCGTGTAGTGCGTCGCGGCCGCGAACAGCAGTTCCGGGGCCCGGTACCGCCGGGAACACACGTACGACGAGTTGGGCCGGCCGTCCGACAGATCCTTGGCGGAGCCGAAGTCGCACAGCTTCAGCGCACCCGTCCACGGGCACAGCAACAGGTTGCGCGGCTTCACGTCCCGGTGGCACAGCCCCGCGGTCCCGTGCATGTAACCCAGGCCCCTGAACATCTGGTACGCGTACAGCTTGCCGAGGCTGGCGCTCACCGTACGGCCGACCGAAGCGTAACGCCGGATCACTCGGTCCAAGTTGGTCGGCATCAGTTCCATGACCAAGTTGAGTCGTCTGTCGAACGTTTTGTTTCCTAAGCACACACATACACTATATAGATAGATATATATATATGTGTACGTATTTAATATTTTAATGATCGAATACGGTAGTGCGAACCAACGAATGAGAAGAGAGAGAGATGTGCAGAACACAATAATTATAATTATGTTTTCCGATAACTGGTTATTGGTATTACGTCGAAAGCATTAGCTTAATTAAAAAGATGTTTTCCCAAATTAAGTTATCTGATGTTGCTCCGATTACATTTTATGAAGTTCGTAATAAGTTAAACAAATAGCGAATAATAAACATATTCATTTCTAATGAAATGGTTATCAATTCACGACAGTTTAAATAAGAACTACCATCATTAGCACCAGTCTAGTGTTATTTATTATATAACAACGATACATACAAGATTGAAAGGTTTTATGATAATAATATTCATTAAACAAACGACACATTTAAAGGCGCGTACACACTATGTAACAAAACGGCGAACATGCAACGCGTAACAATTTGACGAACTGTTACAACAGAACAACTGTAACAATAGTCTGTAACCTGTAACATGTAACATTTCCATTTTTCCATTTATTATTGAAATAAACTTCAGTGTCGATTTACTCATACTCTGTAGTGTGCCACATAATTAAACAACAACAGTAATTTAAACTGTATTTCAAATTAAAAACTGTCCCCTTGATTTTTAAATAAATATATTTCAAGAACCCTAGCCCCTTCCTAGAGCCGCCCTTGTAGGGCCTATGTGTGGCATCTTCTTAATAATGAATTATTAAAGTGAACTACAAACCTAAAATGAATAAGTAGTTAGATCCTCTCTGAAGGTTCATAATTCATATGTGATAAATGTATAATGTTACACGGCTATGTTCGTCAGAGCGTCCAAACATATTGTAACGTGATCGCGTAACAGCCTTTGATGTTTCGCCAAAACACCGACAATTGGTGGATCGCCGGTTTGTTACAGAAGTATGATACAAATACGCCAATTTGTTACACAAGAACACTGTTCGCGAACTCATGTTCGCCGTTTTGTTACATAGTGTGTACGCGCCTTAAAGTTTTTCAACAGGTTTCAAATGCATTTTAATTTGACTTTTTGAAAATATTACGTATGTGTCATATTACCTTCCTTTCGTATTAGACACGGGTAATAAATAATATTTAAGTATAAAAATAGATCGTACATTTATATGTACTAAAGTGATCTACACACATGAAATCCTTAAGAATACCTATTTTAACTGAATTGATTAAATACCAAAACCAAATAGTTTTATGTTAATTTGTATATTTATACTCGTATTCTTGAAATTATTCGTCATCGTTGTAGTCCTTCAATTTGACATCGAAAATAGACAAACTTTGTAAATGTAATATTAATAGTTTTCATATACTATCCTAGTGCTCAAAATGGACCGGAACGACGTCCCGATTCGTATTATTAGCTTTTGTGTCCGTTTCGGTTGGTTAAAGTAAGAATTTAAAAGTTCCAATTGGTGAAAAATATTTTAAAAAAAATTGCAATATGCGACTAACATTTTTCTAACAGTATCATAATTAAGAGAATTCAAATTTAAACAAAATTTAATTTCAATGGTTATTTATTCTCCTTGTTTCTAGTCTCATCTGGAGTCCGACAAGATAAACATCTTCCTGGTTGTTTTAGTTTTTTTTTTAATGGTCATGATTCTTCTTTAAATATTTCCAGTTTCAACTTTTTGCAGACATCTTAAGATTTACTAGACGATTACTAATAAAACGGATTGTCTTTTTCTTCAATACGATTTAAATAATTTAACAAAATGATGTATAGCTAGTAAATTAAGCCTTAATGTTTCTAAATGTTTAAAATTGTCATACTGTTGAACAAAAAATAAATTCAACATTAATTTCAATATTGATAATTTTTCTTCGCCTGTAATGATATATGTAGTTGATCTTGATATTACTTTTAAATCCATATAATATAAAAAAAGAGTCTAATGATAGGAACTTAAATAACTTAATTGATATTTTAAATAGTCTCAATTTAAAATCTTTACATACAAGTAGAAAAAATTCAGACATTAACTATCTTTTTAAATTAATAAATGGTTCAATAACATTGTTCCTCTTTACTAGAATGTATTCTATTCCATGCACAATAATCTAACTCAATGCAGAACATGCCCTTCTTTTCTAATCAAACCTCTTCAAACTAGTTATGGTAAAAATAACCGCTTCAAAAGAATTTTAAAGTTGGGAAATGAGTCCATTTGTCTTGTATGGGAATATAATCAAGGCTTCAACTTAAACCTTTAATAATAAAATATACATAGTTTATTATAATTTATTGTATTTAGTTTTATCATTAAATATTAGTAAATATTTCATATTTCTTAAGTTTTTACTTTTAAAATTATACCTTTGTCTATTTTAATTATTAAATTGTACTTGAGCCTTACGGCGTTTATATTAATAAATAAATAAATAAACATAAATTAAAATAATTAAAATTAAAAATTAATATTATTATCCGCATATTAATTTTATGAGCGTTTCGGTTCGTAAAGTTTTCAATTTTGAACACTGATCCATACAAATAAATCAACCACTATAAATATAATAGCATAATAGACGATTAGTCTAAAAATAATTGCGTTCCAAATATGTAGATGCATAATATGTAATTATACTTCCGTGATTCAGAAGAATTTAAGTTCATGTTTACTGAGATTAAGGTTATATTTTCTTTCGATATTATAATTAATATTAAAATAATTTCAATAATTTAAGTTTATCGGGATGTTTGAGTAAATATTTAAATCAAAGTCCAAATATCAGTTGATTTAACGTCATTATATTTGTAATTTTAATTTAAAAATAATAATATGATGTACACTAAATATATTAATATTCAAATTCAAAAACATCAAATTCTCTGGGGAGCGATTTTCTCGACTGATACATTTTTTCCGGTCTTGTAGATTTTAATGAATACTTTTTTAATTTATATAAACTTATTATTTTATTATTATTCACGAATATATTTATATATATTAAGTTTAAAACTAATTTTTTCTGAATGGAATCTTGTTGACATATAAATAATTGATCAAACTTAAAACATATAATTTTTGAATTTTTTTTAGTATGTTTTAAATTGTTTACAGAACTAAGAGAGTTTGAAATTGAAATAATGTTTGAAAATTAAACTAGTTAAAATATCAAGAGATTAATAACCGAAGTAGTGATTCAAAATTGAAGGGAAAAATTATGGCTGCAGTTCGTTTGTTTTATGTTTTTCAACATATATTTAATACGTTAAAATTATTTAGTGGTTTGATTAAAAAATAAAAACAAAAAAAAAAAAATGACCAAGTATTAATTAAGGAAAAATGATCAAAGATGAGGGTCACATTATTTTGAATAGAATAAGACTGTAAGGACGGAAAATTAAACCAAAAATAACTTTCCCCATTTTATCCATTTTAGATTTAAATGGTATGTTTTTTATTCAAATGATGTAAAAAAATTAAGTTTATATTAAATCATAAGACAATCAGATATTGGTAATTCTAATATTGATTACTTGAGAATTTTAAATAAAATAATTATTCTCAAAAATTCATTGAAGTTATTTTTGATCTCACCATATCGAAAAACTAATGAAAATGCGAAACGTATATTGATAGCACTTAATAAATAAAGAAAAAAAAGGTAATAATCTATTTAGTCCATTTTTTAAATAATTTTTCATACCATAGATCATAAAAATTATTATTTTGTTAACAGATTTTTATAACAAATACATTTTTCATTAGTATGAACCCTCAAAGTGCATTTTTTTTTTAATGTTAGATGGTTGGATATTCGAAAATTTAGTTTTTAATCTTTTAAAAAAGTATTATCAATGGACTACTACATATTTTCACATTTTAATTTTGTTTTGTTTAATCTTAACAGGTTTTTTTAAAGATTACAGTTGAATACGTATTAAATAAGGAAAAACAAACTACGAATGAAACCAAATGAACAATGATACATAATCATGTTATAAGACATGCGTTTAATGTGATTATACATAATTATGTAATCAATGTACTCGTATTTATATTATGTTTTTCAATAAATCATACAAAAAACTACATTCTTAAGGTTATGATACTTCGAAACGTCTCGAATGACCGTGCAACGACATAAACAACACCGCGCGTTGCCGTCATAGTGACAAAGTTATAACATTAACGATAGTAATAATAATAATAAAATAATGTAAAAAAAAAAACCGTTACAATAATACGATATGTTATTATGAAAAGCCATCACTATTACGATCGTAACGGCCACGTGTACCGCACGCTGTTATCAATATTATCATTATTACCGGAATAAAAGTAGAACAGCAGTCGGACGACGTTCGGGTGTCGAAGCCGCTTGTGCACGTCTAGCTCGTGACGGCCTCCGCGGCCGTCCGCCAATCGAGTCTGTTTGACGGCCACCGCGCGTCTCGAGCCGCCGCCGAGCAACACGGCCCGGTAAACGGTGCCGAACGTGCCGGCGTCCAACGCTGTGACGCACGTGATTCGGTACCCGTCGCCGGCGGTCGTCGCGGCGTTTCCGTTCGCCGTCACCGCGGTGACGTCGTCGCGAGACCGGCACGCCGGCCGACCGTCGACTCGACCGCGAACAATGACGGCGACAAATCGAACGCGAAACCGTGTCGTTTAACGGGTACGAGTGACGTGAGCACCGCAAAACGCTGTAACGGCTGACCGCGATACCGTACGGGGTTAGGTCGGTCGGTCGGTTCTGATGCGTACTGGGCCCGACGCGCGCGCACCGTTTGCGAATCCGGAAAATCGCCTAGGTTACGGCGCGCGGCGGAGTATTTGTACGGAAAAGAGCTGGCCAAAAATATCGGACGAGTTTGTACGGTCGAAACGAGTTCGATAAACAATATCGGATTGTTATAATTTTAATAATTTACTATTCATTTTCGCGAACAAACATCGGCAAATCTTGTAGATCGACTTCTGCGCATGTTTTCGCGGTATTTATCGATTCTTCGTTTGGATAGCAATCTTTTTTTGCTTTCTTTTCTTTTCTTTTTTTTTTTTTGAAGATAAACGGCGACAAATTTTTTCATTAGCAGTACGTGTAACTTTGTTAACTTTGAGAAATTTGTTTCTGCTAACACCCATAAGACATATTCTGATGGTGTGTGTTCTTTTTGATTTATCTTTTTCTTTCGATTTTTCTGCAGAAACGATAACTTTGATATTTTATCGATATTTTGTTGCAATTTTTAGTGCAAGTGTTATATTTTCTCTCATTTTAGATACATCAATAATTCTTGCAGTATGCTGGCTCATACAAGTTGCAAAGGTCAATTCATCAGCAGAAAATGTTTTAAATCCTTAGTTTACGTCTATTCGATCATCCGATTCACCGAAATCTTATATTGGTTATAATTATATTAATTTTTATTATTTTTAAAAAACCCGTGTTTTTATATTGCTGTTCTTATCACTATTCATTATTGCAGCTGATCAATTTTTTAAATTACGTCATAATGTAAAGTAGGTTCTCATTTGTCGAGAATTTTATTTTAACAAGCTCGTTTTCCACGTATATTAACTTTTTGTCAACTTTTTTTCTGAATATTGACGCATAAGTTCGTTTAGAGACTTTTTAGTAATTTCTTTTAATATTGATGTTATTTCTGAAAAGTATTACAATAATCATTAAAAGAAGGAAATTAAAAATAAAAATTAATATTCCATCTAGTTCAATTGATGTTCACAATCGCTTTACATAAACTACGTTAAATGAAATTGTATGGTTTTGGCATCAACTCATACTATAGCACAACAAAATATTCTCGATTGCAATCACTTAAATATTATTTGGATTATATTTTCCGGTATTATCGTAAACAAATAGCAATTACCTGTATGGATGTTGATAATTATGTTGGTCGTAACGTAAAGCCAACTACTATAAAAATAATGTCACGTGCCACCACAATATTAAAGTGATAATATATATATATATATATATATACTATAGTTTATATATATGTCGTGTATAGGCAGAAAATTTTTCTTTAAATATCTAATACCTAGTGTTTATATTATACATAAAAAATTATTTTGCTCGACAGCACCCGACACATATAGAATTGTAAATACCTCTCCTTTATAAAATCGCGTAAATATATTAAAAAACAAAAATAAATAAAATGTTAAATTACAATAGGAAATAACTATACTGTATTAAACCAATTAAATATTATACTATCTACCATATACTACCCCAAACATAATTTTAAATCACTATACTTTACTAAATATTTAAACACATTCAAAATATTACATAGTACACGATAAACGAAACAACGAAATGTGAAATAAGCAATATTGAATTTTGAGTATGGCAAGGAAGCCATCAAGAATAATGTTTGTAAAATGTTTTTTTTTTTTATCTCGATGTGCATATTAAAGAAAAGTAGTATTGTAATAGTTTTAAACATTTTTTAATTTCGGCCAGCTTTTTTTTTTTTGTACTCCATTGTGCTTCGGTGCAGCTGCGGTCCGTGGAGATTCGCACGTACTCCGTCATGTATTCACGATGTTGAGGAGGACCGAGGTTGGTGGGGATGTCCCGCGCGTCATTTACAATGACGGTTTTCCCACGGTTCTCCGATCGATTTTAAATCGGTTTTCCGCAAGAGAATCCGATTGAGTTGTTAACATTAACTACATTAATATCTATATTGCGGTACCTGTCGTTCTGTGGCAAATGCAACAGTTCTCGTGAAGTGAACGTGCACCGAAAGTGTATCGCGGCACGTATTCGTATAGAGATTGAATAAAGATCGACGAACCAACGAGTACAAAAAAGATTATTATTTTTTCTGTTTAAACAAGAATGTTTTTCATACCTCTTTGCATACGATTATTACGAGTGTTGCATAAATGTGAAATACTTTTTATTCATAAATTACCAAAATTATTTTCATACAAGTAATGCAAGTAATACATCAATGTTGAATAACTATTTATAAATAAATATACGTTTGTGATCTTGGGAATAAACATTGAATTGTTTAATTTGAACTTTTGGCTTATATCTTACAACTGTGTTCAATACTTATCATACTGAATGAAGTTATCAGCATTCATAATAGATGAAAATTATAATCACTTTTTCAGAATCTCATTCAAAGTGAAAAAGCAATTTTGACTTAATATCAAACCGTCTACACCCGTTCGTCTATCAGAGTTTGAATTATCATCTCACCGATTCTCTGAATTGTTTTCTGAACCTGATGATTAATTCCTTCGAGTTATGGATATAAACTGCAAGTCTTACCAGTATATTTCCGGCTTTCTGATATTCGTTTCAATGCATATATATTTTTTCGCAAGGCGTGCGATTTCGTTCACACACAGATGCAAATAAAATCGTATCTCTAAGGTGTATATTAAAATGTGTAAACATAATGATTAAATTGTAATAAAGTACAGGTATATAATTTTATACCGCAATATTTTAACCAGAGTACCTGGGTACATACGTAATTGCGAGCGACAAAGTTATAGTGATTTTATTTCTCCTACTATAGGGTCGAAATGGGTGAAACGAAAATCGAGTACCTAAATTTTATTGGTATTTTATTGAATGCTTATTATTTTTTCAAAGTCCCTGCTATCAGCTGTCAGTAAATATTGTACGTAATGTGTTATTATTGCTAGATCAACGGTATTCACTGTGAAAACAACGTTGAAATAGTTTTTTCATGGTATACGAAGACCAACAGCGCATTATCGATCGCATTGGTAAAATATATCTTCTTCATACATTCGCACACTCATACCCATATGCACACACGCGCGCACCCACATGCACACATACATGCTCATACACATACGCACACACGAAATCACGCTGAAACACGTTAACCGAGCGCATTGACCTTCAAGTCGTGCCGAACAGTAGAATGGGAGAATATGTTCGCGCAAAAACGGTAATTTATTTAAATCGTAGGTATTTCCTATTTACCGCTTCGACATCATATTACATCCATATGAGTACACCTGTGTACCCTGTAATAGGTATGTTTTAAATATACTCGTATACATACACCTACATGTGCGTTGTAGTCGTTATTGCAAATTTTATACAGCGTGTTTGGTGTTTCCATCCCCCCGGCACCGATGAAAAACAAGTAGGTATAAATAATGTAGATTCACAGTGTACGTGACGGGCGCAGATGTTAATAAAAAAACTCGTTTTCGACTTTCAAGATTGAAAAATCCCAAATTAACATCATCGGGTTTGTAGACTGTTTTCGGTCCGGCTGATTTTTACGTACTTATATGTGAACATTGCAACGGTCAATTAATATGACAATGATGCCAAATTACCGTGACCTACCGAAATACAAATTTAAACGAATAACCTACAATTGATATTGTTGACTAATTCTTGGACGTTTTTTGAAAACTGTATTAACTTAAAAACTTATGAAGCTAACAGTTCTGTCAAAAAATAAATAAAAATAATAATAATAAATAAAATAACTAACTGCTCAACACGAATGCACACAGGTGTAACACACGTGTATGTATATTTAACATAATTACACTGATTATTTATTTTGTCGACTACTATGGATATACAGATGCACACGTTACTTGTACACTGCAGAGATAATTGGATGTCTGGTTTTAGTAGTTATAACACAATTTTTCCGCGATTCATTATTTACACTTAAGTCGTTTGGCTTGATACATATATTATGTGTAATATAATACTGTTGACGTTTTTAAAACAACATTTTATTGTAATGATCTATCTTTCCGTATTTAACCAGTTTTTACAAAAGACCACAAGAAAATGCGTAAGATCTAATAATACGATGATGCCTTACGATTTTCTTTTTGGAATACATTAAAATAAATAAGTATGTTGTATTATATAACACTCGCCAATTTACTATTTATTGCTAGAAATTTTGTAATATATTATAAATGGAACTGCGATTGTTTTCGCATATAAAAATCGTTCGTAGACATATTGATTTCGTAAGATTAATTAATCGAAAATCAAATTAATAAGTATAGGTGTAATGTCATGCATATTATAACACTTTATATGCATTGGCATGCGCACGGGGATAAAGCAGGGTGATAAGCTGCCCCTTCTGCAGGTGGAATTTTTTTTCTGTAGTTATAAAAAAGTATTAAAATATAATTTTATATAATAAATAATACGTAAGCAATGCGTGTCCCGTGCCTCGTGATTTAATGTTGTCCAACTTCGCTCATCTCGCGTTTCGCAAGATATCGTAAGGATAACGAGTCTTCATACGTGGCTATTACGGTAGTTTATACTATAGATATAGAGTAATAGAGTAATTACTCTATGACTTATACCGGTTTAATCGGCGGTATTCCAACCGAAATCATGGCAATAAATTCTAGTATCAATTTTTATGTTCGTTGTTCATTTGTGTTTTTAATTGTGACAGTGTGACTTTTTCTTTAACTTTTTAAAACCAAAATAATATTAATTTATATAATCTATAATTGAATAATTAATATAAGGCAGTGCTTAAATATATTTAAGTATATATATATTTGGCCCCCTGTCAGGAAGGTCTGCCCACGTCTATGATTAAAATATAGTTCATAAAAAAACAAACATTCAAGAACACCTCAATAAAATACATAACTGGACAAAAAAATGGCGTATTGTTTTTAATCCATCAAAAAGCTATGCAATTCTGTTTACACTCCGACGTCCTCTAAATCCTTCTCCTTTCTATATAGGCGGAGAAAGTATTAACTAGTCACCTAAAATCAAATATCTCGGTGTTATTCTTGACCGGAAACTCACCTGGAACTCTTACATACAACTTCAATAAGGTTATCAAAGATTTAAGATGCTATACCTTCTTTTAAATCAACATACTAAGTTAAATTGAAAATTTTCTTTATTACTTTACAAACAGCTTCTGCGTCTCCTTTATACTCTATGGTTCACCATTATGAGAGATGCCTCAAATACCTATAACAATAAAATACAAATATTTCTATCTAAAATTTTAAGAATACCTAATATCAAACGTCCCATGGTTCATCAGAAACATATTTCACATTACTTTTCAAATTTCTAAAATCAAAACTTATATAAAAATATTATTGATCAAATTTAAAATACATATGTCCAAATCAAAAGGAACACAATTTTATCGCTTATATGATTTTCTTCAACACTGTCGACTCAAACGGAGTAGGATAACTGGAGCTTTCAACTCTAATCTACGTTTTTTTATATTTTGCATTATACTTAATAGCTGTTAACATACTCTATGTTGATATAAGATTATTATTCTCCCTTTATTTTTTTTTATACAGCTGCAAATATTTACTAATGTCAAACTACATATTTTAATTATCATTAAGCTTAGATGCCAACATCGTCAGTATAACTTTTATATTAAATAAAAAAAAAAAAAAACATATCATGTGTATGTCTATCAATTTACTTGTAAGAAATACAAGTACTTAAAATTAGCTGCTGAATTGCTCAAATTTAGCTAGTCATATTTAGTCATTGTATGTAAACATATAATAGTTATTTGATATTAATTAAAAAAAAAAAAAAAAACCAAAAAAATGTGCTCAATAAACCTTCATAACTAATATTATAAATGAATTACGTGAACAGTTCATAAACTTACATCGACTAAACTATAAATTACATACATCAATATACATGTGAAATACTATCTATGCAAATATACAAATGCATATACTGCTGCTTTGATTGTCTAGAAAAATTGGATATCGGTTCTTTGGAAATATTACTAAATACGGTATTCGACGAGATAGCGACAGTTTATTATAGTTTTGTATTAAATTTAAACGCACGTATTTACTACTTACATGGTAGAATCGCATATTATTTTGGTTTTAATTTTTATTTGTTAATATTAATGCATATCTCAAACACAGAATGTTATAACTTTTTTAAATGGTTCGTTTATTTTTCAATAATTTAATCATATTTAGTATAACACGATTTTTGAAAATATTTGATATCATTAATTATTAATGTTATTAATAATGTACATATGACAACAGCAAGTGTCCCTGAACGAAGATCGAAATTCAAATAAATTATAAGTGTGTTCAAAATTATTATTGATCAGAGATTGTATTATAGATGTTGTGAAATTAAAAATATCTGATTAAAATCTAGCTTCTCGGTAAAATGCCAACGATTGCAATAATTCTAACTACGACTATATGCACTTATTGTTGGAGCAAACTTTTATATTTTAAAATATTACCTATACCGACATGTATATAAGTAATGTATGTATATATATTACTAAATAAATAAATAGGTGTGGAATAAATTTTAATGATCATATTATATTATGTAATGTAATTATTGGTTTAACTTATGTTGACATCACTTATCGGTACTGTAGTTTTAAAATATTTTGATAGTTAAAATGTTTTTTAACAGCAGATAATTAAAGTTAGATAAAATAAGAAACCTTTCAAACTTTCAAAATTCTTATGTTGATGAAATCCAATACATTTCACCAATTTTCATATTATATTTATGTAAAATAGTGTAGTCAGTATTTCTAAAATTAAAAGGTCGATAAAAATTATGTAGTTGTAATAATTTTTTTTCCTACATTTTAATTCATACATTATACATTTTCATATATTAAATTTGTAAGTACTATTATAAATTGTCTTTATAGGAAATCAGATAATCGACAAAAAATAGTGTAAACGAGTTCATTACATATAATATATTCGTGGGTACTTGCTCCACCTTAATTTACGCCACGTATATGTATTATTTTATTGTTCTTTAATCATGATAATTTTGATTAAATTAAAATAAATATAGAAACATTTAGTAATAATTAATTATTTATGTGTTTGTATAGTTAGTTCTAACAGTGTTAATAGTTTTCCGTGATTTTCTCAGCGATAATTGATATTGCATAACATTTATGAATAGTATTTATATTATCGGTTTTATTATGCGACAAAGAATTTCATATTATTTTCATCACCATAATCTACATATCTACAGACATTGATACTGAATATTGGTTCACTTATCCTGTGCTTGTCGAAGCACTGCAAATACTATTTGTATTGGACAGGACAAACAATTAATTATTGCAAACAATATAAAAATAGTAATGAAATAAAATAAAATACATTCCAATAGTACCCGCGGTGGTTTTAAATAGTATGACTAACCCGACGATGACTAAACATACTCTAAGCTGTAGAAATTCCCAGTAAGCACTTATACTTCCTGTATACCATTCAAATACGGAACAATATCATTAATCTTCGCGTGTATTAGACGACCCCAGGAACTTAATAAATGAACATACGTAGAATATGTGTTACACATTTTTTTAATTAAAGCTTTAACGAAAGTCTATAATTATTAATCAACTAAAAACTGTTTGGAGTTTTAATTATTCAGCGTACTTTGAGTAGTTTTTAAGCATTGTAATAAATATTATCGGCTAAATGATAATTATAATGACAATATATGTATATAGAGAGAAGCACGTGACTAACTGCAGGGAATGTAACAATTACCCTTGAAACCCAAGACAGACTCGCTCATTGCCGTTGTTCCACGACACGTTGACATCAGGTTTTGTAGGTAATATTTATTCAGAGTTAGTTATGTATATACACCCGTAGTGTGTGTGTGTGTGTGTGTGTGTGTGTGTGTGTGTGTGTGTGTGTGTGTATTTATTATTAAATATTATTTAATCATCGTCTTTTATGAGAAATTGTATTAGTGTTATAGAAGAGTTCATATGATCATATGGTTGTTGATGTCCTCGAGTATTTTAAAAATTCATTTGGAAAAATAGCAATAGATTATAATTAATGGTCGTAAAAAAAACAAATAAATAAGTAAAAAAGTTAAAAAATAAAGAAAAATAAAAAAAAAAACCAAAAAATGTCACGGTCTCAATGATTTTAGTTGGATCGTAAATACATGCATGATTTGTTTCGTCTAATGACACAATCTTAAAACCAAGATTGTGTCATTAGACGACGCTAAATATTTTGTATCTTAAAATCAAGATACAAAATATTTTAATTCGATAACAATCAGCGTCATTGAATTTAAATCTATCAAGTGGTATGTTGAATTAATTTTTGATAAGGGGCAAAATTATATCTAAGGTCCACTGGCGGCTTTATACAACTCCCGAAAAAATAAAATTTAATATTTAAAAAGTATTTTTTTTTTTTTAATTTTGTAATTCGTTTATACTTAATAAGTTAATTTATTACATTCTCATAATATAATCTGCAAAACCAACAATAAGGTTAAACACAAAAAGAAAAAGAATGTCATCTTACAATTTACAGTATTAAACATATTATTATAAAACCTAGTATGGATGTACTCACTACCAAATTTTGAAGAAGTAATTACTCTAAAATAATACCTTCACCACGCCACTGATTGAGTATATCTAGTATATTATAAACATATATAAAATATAATATTTTAAATTATAATTTACGCACAGGTATATTTATGTTTCATCCTAGAAAAAATATTTTTCAATTAAATGAAACTTATTTTATGGCAAAATAAAATACGAAAGTGAAAGGAAAGAGATTTACAATAATTGTATACAACTATATAAGTACCTACCTTAATAATAAATTATTTATATCTACGTTTATTTGTAATTATTGACCATATTTTGTTTGGAATAAAAATATCACTAGTTATAATAATTTGTTTTAGTACTTATAATAATCAATAAATACAATATTTTATCACAATATTATAAGAAATAAATAATTATGATTGAAAATATTATTTACAATGATCTTAGATAAGTGTCAAAAAAAAGAGTAGAACATAAGTTAAAAGAAAATCATCCAACAACGTTAGTGTAAAAGTATCAAATTCAATTTGACTTATAATCAATTATCATTCTATATTTTTTTGTTTTATATATAACTTATATAGATTCATTTTTTATCGAACTTATTGAAATAAAATAAATAAAGGTAAATTATGTTGTTTTATTTTGATAATAATTTAATATTTAAATATATTTTATATTTCATTTTTACATTTTATTATTAAGAAAGTTAAAATGAAACCAAAACCTTAAGGAAATCGATAAATATTCTCAAAAAAAAAGCTGTTTATGTAAAAAATAATGCTGTTTAATTTTTATTATTAAGAATAATATCAATTGAGATGACTGAAACTAAAATATAAAAAATAAAAAAATAAATGTATAAAATCCTGAACCATAGAATCACAGAAACTTCAGTGTTTTATATTTCACAGTAGGTAATTTAAGTAGGTAATTATGATTTAATATAAGCCTGATAGGCATTGAAGCAATAGTGTTATAATAGCATTTACGATTTTGGTTTAATACGAGTACGGACAATGCGTACGGTTTTGTAAACAAAATAACATAAGATGTTGTATTTTCTTTTTAATGGACTAAAAACAACAACAATGCTCGTGCATTTGTTTCTCACGAGCTTTAATCACGCATTTTTCAGGTGATGTTAAAAATAAGTCACTACTTAAAATGTTTCAAAATCAATTAATAATGTTGAACAAAGTCAACGGTCCCTGTGCGTTATGATAAGTACATTTATTTATTTTATTTCCACTCTGTTAGGTATCATATTACCATTAAATACGATTTAGTTACTTATCTCAATAGATTTAAGGAATAACGTGGTGTTTAATGTAAATTCCTATACGTCATGAGATCCTATTTACTCACCTGGATACATATAATGATTTCCCCTTCCTCGAAAAACGAAACACTTATAATGGAGAATTTTTAATAAGCTGTTGTGCATGTGTGTGCGTGTGTATGCATGCGTGCGTGTGTCCGCGTATATGTATTTATGTATATAAGTATATATGTTTTGGTCTTTACCAGGTACACGTGTTGCATCAAGGGCATCCCTATAGCAGTATCGTGCACATCGCAGATTTTTCAAAACTATAATCGTTAATCGTTGACCGGCATATCGTCCGTCAGGTAGCTGCCGAACGCTGCTCACCGTAACACCGTGTGCTTCACGTTGCGCGCGTTGAAAAGTTCTCGTTTTCACGTCGTATGAAAATAATAATTATTGTACAGCGCACCATCAACTACCACCAACACCACAGGTAAACAGACAATGTATGTTTTATCACGGGTAAACGGTTTTTCTATCAATTTTAATATTAATAAAAATAAATAAATAGATAAATATTTAAAATTAAAAAAATACATATGTGTATATTTTCCGCTTATTTATTATTTATAATGTATGGTCACATATTCGTTTCGATTACGTAAGTAATTAATTTCGCGGTGAAAATAAGTATTGCATGGATCGTTCTACTATACCAGGGATGGCGAATCTACAGCACATGACCAAATTTCAATGGTACATGAAATATTGAAATAATTAAAAATTTTACACAAAAAAAAAAATTGTGCTGTTTATAAAATTTTTGTTATTAGAAATTCAAACAAACAAATTATATACATTTTAAAAATTACATTATTTCATATACATTGGACTTTTTTGTCCATTTGTGCTTGTGAAAGTTTATCCTATACAACGAATTTAATTAAGTAGAAGGAGAAAAATTCTTTGACTGATGGAAAAATTGTTAGGTACTTGTGTTTGACTAAAAAGTACGAAGTACATTCATGATATCAAAACTTTATCCGCTTAAAACAGCATAAAATTGTTAAATATATTACACCAAAATTAAGGATAATTAATAATAGGTTTTTTATAAAATAACAAAAAAATATATATACCTATAAATAATAAAAACATAAAATAAAAACAATGTAATAAATATGTAATTATATTTTTATCTTAAGAAAATATAATTTTCTTTGGACATGTGAACAATTTCTAAAACCCTGATTGGAAAAATTGGACACTTAACCCAAAAAAGGTTCTTCACCCCTTTACTATACTATACATCCAAAATCGCTTCAATCGAACGTATTAATATAGATTCATGTCACCGTTCGGTGTACGTAAACCTCAACAGTATACATGTACTTAAGCCGCGTGTATTACGATAATATTATTTTAAATATTATTTTAAACATACTTCGAGACCTTATAAGTGTATATGGGGATCACTGATTAATTTTAAAGACCTTCAAGCTCTATATTGTTTTAGTTAAATAATATATTCGTTTGTTGTTGTCCATTTATATTTTTATGTCGAAAAGCGAATAGGGAAACTTTATATTCAGGTAAATCAAGGCTGATCGTTAATAAATAACCAACACAAACAAAAAATACTTTTCATACTAGTCTCGTACGGTTATATCTAAAGACAAAATCGTCCTTAAGTTCCTACACGAAAATACATAATATTTAAGATAGTGGAATGATATAATATTAATTAGTAGGTAGTATCAAAATTTAAAATGTGTTTACTATGTCCTAGGCTCGAAGACAGCCAATTCGTTCAAAAATAATATTATTATGTTTGATATAATATTATATAATATTATTATGTTTACCTAGAATTTCGATAACATAATATTGTTATTTTGAAAACTAAAGAAAATAAATATAATTTTGTATTTATATTTATATCGTCCTCCGACCTCGAATCTAAAATTCTATACTGAAAGACTAATTGATTATTGTTAGCGTTCTGTATGTGAAATTAAAAAATGTCTATATCAGTTGATTATGAAAAAATATTAAAAGTCGTTTCACATTTTCTAGAACAAATTGGCTGTCTTCGAGCGTAGGACATAGTAAACACATTTTAAATTCTGATACTACCTACTAATTAATATTACATCATTCCACTATCTTAAATATTATGTATTTTCGGGTGGGCACTTAAGGACGATTTTGTCTTTAGATATAACCGTACGAGACTAGTATGAAAAGTATTTTTTCGCACATATTACGTGCGAGTAATAATAAATGTTAACATAATAAAATTATGTATTGAAATAAAATAAATACATTTTTTTTGTCTGAATACTTGTTCTTTTTATTTATTAACTATTTAATTCAGAAATTTTTCGTGCGTATTGTGGGAACGAAAAAATCATTACGCCCCTTTTAGTTAAACGAATGAAGGCTAGTATCCACATGGAGTTGGTACCATTGATATAATCGAGTTCTGACATTATATTCAATTATTAAGATTTCTATCATTTTATATCATTAATAATTAGTCAGATGTTTTATTATCATTCAACACGTACTATAAAATATTAATTAATAGTAGTTCGAATTTGAATAGCTTAGAGTTTATTTTAGGTATTTTAAACTATATGTATTTTAGTACTAATAAATGTTAAGGATATTTTATTTTTAATCTTATGGTTCTGATTCAAGCATCATTACTTGATTATATACCACTGTTCAGGATGTCCCACGATAGTTTATTGTGATAAATCCACTGTTCACATGTATATTCAAATTATGTTGTTTTTTATAACTTATTTTGTTACTTTTAATTTATTGATATAAATTTAACAATTTAGAAATATAAATATTTCCAAAAAATTTAAAAAAAAAGTAATTTAATTTTTTTTCAGAAAGATTGGAAGATAAGTTTAATTTTAAACAAAATGTTGATGGTTTAGCTTTTCAATTCCATAAACTTTATAGTTTTTAGTATTTTTAATGATTACAGAAAATAATATGTATTGTTAAATGTTTTTTATAACATATGTATTATATTAGCTGCTATTATCTACAACCTTATGAGTCCATTTGTATCCAATACAAATAGCATTATAAATGTCTTCACATACCATCAGTCATTTTATGGGTATATGTCAATTGCGCCAGAAATCACAGGTAAGGAAAAAAAAATTATGGGATTCAAAAAGGTTATACATCAACTGCGCCGGACGATATTTAGGTCCAAAAAAGATTATACATTAATTGCGCCGGCAATACTGAAGTTGAAAAATAAGCTGATTACACACTAGGCGATTTGAACGTACTCGTCTGCGTTTATATTACACACGGACGATTTAAAATCGCAACGTTTTAAACTGTACATAGTATACGTTATCTATCTACATGCAATAAATTGGTCAAATCGGAATATCCGCTAATAAAAATGAGATAACGTAATAATATTATATACTCGTAACAATATTAACAAGTTATTTTTCTTTTTTCCAAATGATCAGTATCGTGTCGTCGTTCGTATAAATTCGTTTACGTGAAATAGTCTATAGCAATAGCAATTTCGTATAATATTATAATGGAAGTCATTTTGAGTGAACGTGAGAAAGAACTAATTCTTTATAAAAATTATAAATTTTCATGTAAAAATCTTACTAAAAATGGACGTAAGTGGCGGTGTACAGAAAAAAACTTGTAACGCTAAATTGTATGTTGACGAGGTTAAAACTACAATATTAACAATATGTATTTTAATTTTTTAATTTTTTTATATTTTTTAAATTACACTTAATTTTATATGTTTGATAATTATATTATAATCTAATAATAGGATAATAATATGATATTTTATATTTTATAATATCTTCCTGGCACAATAGATATATATTATGTATACCAAATTAATTTGTGATAAATTTATTGGCGCAAAAGATGTATAAATTTCAGGTAGTCTAGAAAAATCGGCGCAATTGACAAACACCGCATTTTATATGGTAATTGTTTTAAACGTTGAGGAAAATATGTAATAAACAATATTGATTATTATTAAAATTCATAATAATTATAAAATTATATTATGGGTATATTTAACATTTTTCTGTACCATAAAAGTATTTTGTTTGATTAAATTTTCTAGAAATATTATCTTAGTAAAGGTCACTCAAAATATCGTTGAGAAGGTTGAGAAGGGGTTTTATTCTTTCAATTTCTTTTGTATAAATAGAAGAACCTATGTTTATGCGTAGAGCATATTAACTGTCCAATTAATGAATAACATTACTATTGATACACTTATTAAACAATTTTGATAAGTACACACAGTATCATTGCAACAGTAAAATCATAACGATGGAACACTATGAAAATTATATTATTTCATCAAAACATTTCAGTATTCGTTAAATTGTCGATAACACGTTACGTATTTAAAATAATGTACCATGACGCGATTTGTTAATTTTGAAATATTTTTAATACGAAATTTAAATGTATTCTGGGTTTGGCTTGTATAATTATTACCCTACACCTGCACTATTTTTCATCCTCTGATCAGTGTATTTAATATAATTTGCAGTGTACATAATAAGTATAATAATATAATAAGTTAACATGAAAATTTAAGTATACCCGGTATAAAATCACTTTATATTAATGGTTTTAATTTTTTATACAGTTAGGTATACATGCAAGATTATTTTATAAAATACAATTTGTAATAACATGGTCGTTATTAACACATTGTAGCTTATAAAGTATTAAAACTTGGGGCTAATGATTTTTAAGATTTATAAATAATTATAAATTAGTTTTTATTCAACGTTCAATTCAAGTATGACTATAACACGACTGCATTTGTTTCAAAATATACCAAAAATAAAAATAAAGTAGTTAAAAGTAATAAAGTTTTCGAATTTCAATAAATTAATCGATATTATTATTATTTTTTTTAGGGAGTCAGTCCTAATTTCATTGTTTTTTTTTGTGTTATGTTAATACTCGTAAAATGTTTTTATTAATGAAAGTAACCATTTTAAATATTACTCTGTAAATGTGGTTTTTATTTTTTATTGAATCTACTTGCAGTTTTCGGAGCATAAAAAACTGATTCATTTTAAAGAAAAAAAATATATACAAATATATTTTTATACATTTAATAATTACTTTTCAAAGAATTTAGAAAAATAACAGGTATCTTTATACAAATATATATTTATAAATATTTTGTATATATTTTATGCTATATCATTATGGAAAATAAAATGCAAGTGTAGGCATATAATGAGTAAAATAAGTTTCATTTAAAAAAATAATTACAATTCTACACACTGAAAATGTATTATTTAATTATTATTATTATAATTATAGTTAAACTTTACGTCATAATAAGCATACAATTGTGCGTCAATATAATTTATCACATACTGATATTTAAAAACTGTTATTAAACGTTTCGTACCATTCTCCTAATTTCGTAAATTTTCGTAAATTTTCGTAAATGGTTGAAATATTAACTTACATAGGTAGGTATTGTAAGTAATTATTAAACGGAATTATTATAAAAACCTCACTCAAATATAATTAAACGACATTTTTCTCAGACGCGAATTTTACAATTTTTCGTTTTATTTCCATATGCTAATACGTGTTTATTGTATTGTTAAAGCTCAGATTTTTATGCCGAAAAAAAAAATTGTGGGTTATTTTAATTGGTTTCCGTATTGTTTTTAAATATAAGATTATAATTCTATGCTTATCATTTATGAAGTTATATTAATAATTAAATTATTATAATTGTAAAATTTATAATTAAATAAAAAATTGAAATATTTTACCGATTTCTAATTTTTCACTAGTCGCGATTTATTAATTAATATTTCGTTGAGCTTTATAATTAGGGTTCGGGACTTCTTGCACTTAAAATTATCGAAATATGCATGCATATATGCAGTTAAAATCGTCAAAATATGCTTTAAAATATGCAGCTAATTTTTTATTTTGTTTTTAAAAAAACGCATAAGGTATATTATTAATTATTATTAAAAAAAAAAATCTAAAAATTAGGTAGGTACTTAATATAATAAAAATAATTTTCACACGGGTTACTCGTCTCCATTGTATCGTGTATCGTTTTCATGTTCATCTGTTTCGTAATAAGCCTGTAAGAAACAAAAACCGTGCCGTCACGGGTGAGATTGGTAACGTGACGTGATGCGAGTGACGTGACTTCAGTGTGGTTCTGACGTATTTAAATACTGTGTATTCTACTAATCTACACATTTTCCGTGTGACGTGAGATACCGTGATAGCACGTGAGCACACGTGACGTGCCAATAGTCTGTTTCCAGCTTAAGAGTATGAGATTCATTAGGTTTTACCACACTATACAATTGTCGATATTATCGATAAAATAGTTGATTATTAGCGATAAAGAGACTATCATCGTAAACAGACATACGTGTTAGATACGACAGACTACGACCATCCAATTATGATTTTTCCGACAATTTTACGTTTATAAAAATATAAAAATGTGAAATATGCCCAAATATGCTAAAAATTGCTCAAATTTGCGCTTTCTTAAAATATGGACAAAATATGCGAAAATATGCAAATTCAAACTTAGTATTTAATTTTGTCATTTCATAAAACAAATTAATAGCTCACTTAGAATAGATTAAGATCACTACAAAAAAACATGCTAATGCAAGAAGTCCCGAACCCTATTTATAATCCATATCGTACCACAGATTTACGTAATTTTTTTCAGAGACTAAAATTAAAGGTTCGCTTTTTATCTTTAAATAGTTGTTAATACTGATGATAATTATGGTTTTTATCTTCTTAGTGCATATAAATACTTCTACGACGAACGTACAAACTTCAAGCATAGATTTTTCTTATTTCTACTTGAAAATGAATTGTTTGTTTTACTTCGTTTGAAATATTCGCAAACACAAACATATGATAACACGCTTGGTTTATGGCATATTAGTACCCATAAAATATATCATATACGGTTACAAAACGTTACTTTTGTTCCAGGCGCCGGTTCAGAGATTATCATTTATTTCGGTGTATGAGATGAAAAAGGACGAAAGATGAAAGCACAGTACGCAACCGTTATTGTATTATTATACTGTGTTCTGCATTTGACGTCGGCGGCAGAACGGACAGATGAACAAATCCATCCTTGCCAGAGAGAATGTCGCGCGGACGAACCGCCGAAAACGTGCGAGTACCATTTCAAAGTAGAATGGTACTACACAATGAGCAAAGCGTGCTACGACTGTCCGTACAACCTAACCGATTGTTACAGACCCGACTGTGTGCGGCCGATGGCGTTGAAAGGCCCATTATCGTCATAAATAGAAGTCTGCCGGGACCTTCCATACAGGTAATAATTGTACAACAATATAACGTGTAGATAGACCGCGATATACTTATGGAGCACCGGTACACACGGTATGATATGCGTACGAGACGAATATCGCCAAACTTTCCCGGTTAATATCACGCGGAAAAGTTACTCGGCAATGTGTTTCACCACCCTTGAGAGTATAGTAAAATATACTATACACATTCGAGGACATAACTGCGCGTTGATATTCACGAGCGCGGCAGAAACGTGAACAATATAATAATATACAGGATGGCTCACCGTGAGTCCCGATGGAAATACCTCCGAATATGTTAACTTTTTCTGTTACGGTACAGTTTAAAATAAGTGGGCCAAAAATAACTTTGAATTTTGAATTTCTATAAAATTACAAAATATTATGCTGGTTGTGGTAAAAATTATTATGAACATTTCAATTAATAGCAATTGAAAAACGAATTGTTTCATGATTAAAGTAAATTTAAGTTAACAAGGTAGTATATGCGTATTAGTTTATTATATTTCACAGTTGTAATAAATTAGATGATTGGATGTACGACAAACATACGATACTGTTCATTGCACACACTGTTCAATACTGCTGTAGAACATGCAGATAGACTGTAGCGTAGCCATTTAGACGTAAAAGATGTATCTATTTAAAACGTTAAATCTGTTACTTATCTAATTTATTAATTAGCTTGTATTAATTCGGAATTGGATTAGTAATAATTAATAATTGTCCTATGAATTTACAATCGCTTTAATTGTAAGATATTTTAATTCATCTTCGATTACGATACTTCGAAATTTTTACCTCAACTATTACCATAACTTGTATATGCTGAAATTTTACAGAAATTAAAAATGTCAGTGTTATTTTACTTAATTGGGTAAGAGATAAACCAGATATTTCCTTTGGTGGATCACCCTGTATACCTTTATTATAATATGAACATATAATATGTAGACGTTGTAGTGCTATACGGACACAGTTGCCCGTCGTTTTGACTCTTAATAGTAATAGATTTTTTTTCTACTCTCGTGATTGGGGAGAACAATATTATAATATAGAGGGAGAAATTTAAAAGATAAATGTCCTTGATCGCTTGTTCGAAGAACGCACGCGTCACCCATTCATACGAATCGACGGTTGAAAATAGATTTTCGTGCATGTAATTGACTGCAGTTGTTTGTTAGATCGTATTCTATCGCTATTCTAAAACACGCAAACGTCAAAGTATATTCGATTCGAGAAATGTTGTTTTCGGTTTACCGACTAATGGCTCGTGTTACACCAAGAGATAATGGCTATTGGACCTAGAACAAACTCGGGTAATTTGCCCATGGCTAATAACAATTGCACCGCACTCTTCTGATGCATCTTTATTTCCAAATGACCGGGATTTATCGATTTAAAAACCGATTAATCGCCAATACGTACTTATTTCAATTCACATATATATATATATTTTAACGCACGCCGTTGGTTCCGAATATGTTATTATCTATCCATTATTTGCAGTACCACACGAAAGACGATTTCTTAAAAAGTTACGAAACACAGGCAAACGAGATTACATCTACGTATTTGAGTGAAACCTAGGAAAATTTTTGAACCATTTGCGTAATACTTTTTGAATGCTAAGATATCGGAATCTACTGGTCGATCGAATTACTATTGCTAACTGCTTTACTAATAAACTGACAAATTGTAATGAAATATTCAGCAGATTACGAAACAATCATTATTTTAGTATACGATTGCGACATAAATTATAACGACCATATGATTAAATATATTTATAAAATTACTTTTCTGCACGCGTGAAGCTATATCTGTTGTACTACGTTACAAGTAGGTACCTATACCTATAGTAGAGTTACCATATTTTATTTGATGAAAACCGGGGGATAAACATTTTTTTAATAATTTTATTGAAAATTAATCATTTTACCCTACCCTTACATTGTTTTATAACATCTTATCACTTATACACCTAGTAATAAAGAACAAACTTATAAAATTAAAATGTATTTAAAATTTAAAGTTTAAATAATAATAAGATACAAAATTAGAGTTCTCCATTGGATGAACATTTTAAAATGTTTCGTACTGGGTTGAACTGGATGTGCATTTTTGTTAAGCAACGTTTGCTGGCAAATATTGTCTCAAAATGTTGTCATGTTGCCATAACATGTTATCAACGAAGTCCAAACCGTTTAATAAAAGATAAAATGTTAACAAAAATTTTTTAAGTTTCATTCCTGAAACACTATATCCGGGACACCGGTATGCGATGTTAAAAATCAGTACTATCCCAGTCGAACTTGGTTTTATTGCGTTCTTAATCTATGCAGTGACGCACCACAGAAATATATAGGAGTAGCAAATTGAATGGAAAAATACCACCTAACCAAAGTGTGTGTGAAAGTCACTTTCAAAAACAGACCCACGGTGGCTTTGTCTCCGCACCCTTTAAATAAAACATTATTACCTCGATAATGATTATAATATTCATAACATATTAAATTGGATATTCAACATTTTTTTCTTCAACTTTATCAAATTTATATTAAAGTATTGAATATTAATTATAAAAATAAAATACAGGCTCTCGGTTAATTGTTGAACACTGATCGCGCGCGTTACACTCACTATAAACTACTCACTAGCATTATTTAATGTTAATGATTCGGGGTAACGGATCACGCGAAAGGATGGGGGAGGGTGAATGAGAAATAAATCCAGGAGTACCGACAAACATTAATTCCTTCCGTATGCGCGCGTTCCACAGGTATGTTTGGGCGACACGATCGCGGTGGACGTGGAGAACGCGATGATGGAGGAGTCGACGTCCATCCACTGGCACGGGCACCACCAGCGCAACTCGCCGTACATGGACGGCGTGCCGTACGTGACGCAGTGCCCGGTGCCGCCGCACAGCTCGTTCCGTTACGCGTACAAGGCGGACAACGAGGGCACGCACTTCTGGCACTCGCACTCCGGCTGCCAGCGGGGCGACGGCGCGTTCGGCTCGTTCATCGTGCGGGCGCCGAAGGAGCGCGACGTGCACCGGGACATGTATGACGTGGACGTGCACGTGCTCACCATCACCGACTGGCTGCACGAGCTGGGCATCCGCAAGTTCCTGGCCCACTACCATGGTTCCGGCGACAACAAACCTGAAACCTTATTGATCAACGGCCGGGGCCGGTTTAGAAAGTTCCAGGGCGATTACCGCACGCCCCTGGCTCGGTTCGACGTGACCAGAGTGAGTTGACTGCGGACGCATTGCAGCGCAGTGACCACACCGGGGTGGTGCAGAGCAAATTATGTTTCGAATGGAAGTTGTAATGATTAAAATTGTTTAGGGTAAACGATATAGATTTAGACTGATAAACGCTGGATTCCTGAACTGTCCAATTTCAATGAGTATTGATAATCATACGCTTACAATGATTGCTACGGACGGATATAATGTTCAACCAGTAGTAGGTGAATAGAATAATTAAATTAAAAATATAGTCAAATAACAATATTTACTTTAACACAAGTTACTAATATATATACATACACATGTTTATAGTTGACTCATTTGTAAGTTATGCTGGTGAGCGTTGGGATTTTGTAGTAGAAGCAACTGCTAATATTGGAAACTATTGGATGCGATTTAAAGGCTTGATGGATTGTGATGAACGTTTCACAAAAGCCTTTGAAGTAGCAGTTTTACATTATGATGGAAGTAGTGACGGCGAACCAGAAGACATACCGACGTACGACAACTCACTTAATTCTGGAATTGTAAGTATAACAAAATTAAATGATATATTTATAAGTATTTAGATATTTTGTAAGTTAATGTTATATAAAAATGATTATTGCAGCAATTAAATGCATTGAATAAAGGATCAGGACTAATGGATACTGCTACTGTATCAGAATTAGAAGATGCAACACCTCCAAAAAAGGACTTAAGATTAGCAAAAAAACCAGACTTAACATTATTTATGTCGTATGACTTTTATTCTTTAGATAATCCACATTTTCATAAACCTACCTTGTATGGATTCAAACAAGGTTTGTAAATATATTTATTAAAAATGATTGAAAAAATGTTTATACATATCATTTATACTATATAATATATTATTGTATGTTTAGTGTCACACAAGTCAGAACGTGTTTATACTCCTCAAATTAATAAAATGTCTTTTAAACTACAATCATTTCCACTATTATCTCAAAGAGAAATGATTAAACCTTCAATGAGCTGTGAAAATTTAAAGAAAGATTGCTCAAAAGAATTTTGTGAATGTACAAATATCATTAAAGTTCCTTTGGGGTCAATAGTTGAGCTTTTTCTCATTGATAAAGGTAAATATAAAAATTGGGAGTAATTAATTTTAACTATATAGTTGCATACATTTTAAGGAGTAACATACAATGCAAATCATCCATTCCATTTACATGGACATCCATTTAGAGTTATTGCGATGGAAAGAGTAGGAAACCATACTACAGTAGAAGAGATAGAACAAATGGATAGAGAGGGGCGTATTGAAAGAAACTTAAGATCTGCACCTCTAAAAGATACTGTAACAGTACCAGATGGTGGATTTACAATACTTCGATTTTTAGCAGATAATCCTGGTTTGTGATAAATACTAATTGTATTTTATTTGTTAGAAACACAAACTTAATAGTAAATTTGCAGGTTATTGGTTATTTCATTGTCATATTGAATTCCATGTTGAAGTAGGAATGGCTACTGTATTTAAAATTGGAGAAGATTGGGATATGCCACCACCCCCTACAGGTTTTCCCAAGTGTGGAAATTTTAATGGAAATGAATTAGTTTCATTTTTATATCCTGAAGATATTGAATCACTGCATGCAAATTTAAATGAATCGGTTTATAGTATTCTGGATACAAGAAATGATAGTCATATTAATATGGTATCTACACTGGGTAAATTGTGGCCATTTGTTGGTGGTGCACATCCATATGTATCATCACTAGCTATTATTAATTCATCATATTTCTCAATTGTATTATGTATAGTAATAAGCTTATTGTTTATTAATTAGTGTATAGCATTAAACTCATTATTTATGAAATAATGTATTATACTTTTCTAGTTTTTAATTTTATATTTAAATACATACATATATATTATATATGTATTCACATATATATGTTTTATGTATAAAATAAATGTTATACCTTGATTGAGTTATGCTTATAAACTTTATTATTCTTTACTATTCAAAATATTTTTTGATGTTTGTATTCTTTTTTCGTGTTCTATTAACTCAGCAGGTTCATCATATTGGAATACTGATGATTTTTTCTGTTCTTTAATAAAATATCTAAACACAAAGAAATATTTTATTAACAGTTTCTTTAGAAAATATTTTTGTACATACGATTCTCTATCTGTTACAGCATCACTTTGCCATTGTTTTATCTCATCTATAGTCACAGGAGAAAACTTTAAAATGAATAATGTACAAAGTCCAGCAAAAATACCCAAAACTAATCCTGAAAAATGTATAGTACCATTAATATCATAATTTAATTACAAACTAATATTAAATTAAAGATAAAACAATTAATTAATCAAAAGACAAATTTGTAAATATTTTTTCACATATGCAATACTTATAGTATGTCAATAATACTGGTCAAAAATGATAAAAATAAACTACCATGATAAAATAACAAAATATAAAATGGATTTTCTAATACTCCAAACTTTTTTTTATATACCTAGATTCATAGAATAACAAAATTACTATAATTATCAAAAACACTTACCCAAAGTAGAACCAACCACAAATCCTCTCAAACCAAAAGATATTCTAGCAAATCCACCAACAATGAAACCAGCTGTTGCATAACTTATTACTGAAACTTCATTCATATATGCATTAAGGGCAGTAACAATAGTTCTGAAAATTATATACATAAAAATTTCTATAATGAAATGTTAAAAAGCTGACTATAATTACAATTTTGATAATATATTACTTTTTATATTAATTGCTACATTTTCTACCTACAAAGGATATGGTTTGTAGGTCTAATTATATTAGTCCCTATCAAAAACAATAACTTTTCAATTTTCAACACTTCTAATTCAACTAAAAAATATGTGAAGTGCACTGTTAACTTACTATTGTCAACTTGCATACTGAGGGCTTTATTCAGATGTATGAGTTTCAGTGAAACAAATAACAGTGTAAATATAGAAAACTTATAATATTTAGTTGTGGACTAGACTAAAAAATATATTGCTTTTTAAATAGTCCATCTTAAGTACTTTTTTTTTTGTTACTTTTTTATTCAAGTTCATGGATTATGTTATTCGCAAATAAAAATGAGTAAATATAATTATTATATAATTATACTAATAGTTTTAATAGTATAATTAGATTCATCAATATTATTAGCTGATTTTATATCTAAAAATAAAACTTCTCAATTCCTGAATAATGAATAGAAATAATGACGTGCATAAATGTGTTGCATAAAAAATATAAGATAGATACTTATACAAATAAATGAAAAATTATTTAATCACTTAATCACAATAATGGAAATTTGGATGTACTTGCTTTTGGAAAATTATTATTATTTATTAATATTATTAAATATAAAATTATGATAAAGTTTAGAATAATAACCATCAATTGTATTCAATTGTATATATTTTGATTACCTCACATAGACTAGTATGCATTGCGGTTATCGATAATACTATTTAAAAATCTAAGATTCGATAAATATCTATTGCTTATCATGCTATAATAAATATTTTTACCAAATTTGAATCAATAATATGAACAATGCTTTTTGTTAAGATATAGTTAAATTAAATAATTAAATTCTATATTGCAATACTCATAGATTATTTTTTTATACTTAATTTATGAAGATAATAGCTTACATGAATATCTTGTGGAGAAAATAGTTTACTAAGTTGGTAACTCAGAAATTAATCTAACCGTTTTCATTCACTAGTATTTTTTTTTTTTTTTTGTAAATTTAAAATAACTTAAAGCTAAAATTATACATAATAAGTTATGATTATAACAAATTATCAATAATAAATTTGTTAATAATATTTTAAATAAATTTTTATAAAAACTTACACAAAAGGTCCACAGAAAAATACAATTCTAGTTGCCCATTTAAATACACCTTTACACAATGCTAGTGTTACTTGAGCTTGAAGTTTAGCCTGGAAATATAAAAATATTCAGAGCATAATGGAAAACTTAAATTTATAATGTTAATGTTAGAATTTGTTTTTAAAAATCATTAGTCATACATATAAATTAGTTGTAATAATATCAGAATTATTTATAACTGGTATTTTAAGAAATGGAAAAATTATAATTCATAAATCAAAAAGAGTTAAGAAATAATAAGAAATTTCATATCATATGAGTAATACATAATTACATATTACACATTTTTATTTTTTGTTTACATATTTTGTAATAAAACTTCTACCATAAAAATGTTAATTAAAAATCAATATAATATAATATGATTATAGTTAATACTTTAGCTTCAAATTGATTTTGGAACAATGTTGATTGGTTCTTTTGAAAAAAATCTTCATAAGCCCTTTTACTGTATGATAGACTTCCATAAACACCACCCATTAAGGCACTGTAACTTATTGTTGTAAATATGACTCTTACATCTGTAGAAAGATTACCATCCTCGCTGAAATAAAAATGGAATAAGTAATTAAAACTACAAAGAATATTAGTTATAGAAGAAGCCTTACTCAGGAGAAAACGCATTAACAACCCCTTGCCAACCGCCAACCTTTTTACGATCTAATACTTCTGTTCCTTCTTCGTCAAGTACATTTCTATCAAAGAAGAATGCTGGTAAAAAACACCGAGTATGGGATAGTTTTAAACGTCTAAAAAACATTGTGTATTTGAATTCGTGAAGTTATATTATCTAAAACGATCCAACGAGATTTGACGAAAATCAAAAACGATACCAACAATGAATTCAAATAACTTTATTGGGATGACTTTCATCAAGTTTAAATTGAATGCTTTGAAAAGTATCACATTTTTTATTTCGTTATCACTTATCATATATTATCAATTTCATTCGTTGGTGAAGATAAGATAATGTAAGAACCAATGTCAACCTACAGTACAAAATTCGAATGCGAATAATCCAATTCGACAACAGAATCATAACATTTAATGAGTTTTTTTTAGGTATATTGGCACGATAGGGAAAGGTTTGTTTTTATAATAATTATAAAAACAGATAAAACCGTCCGAGCATTAAAACCAAGTAGATTGCGATCAATGACAAAGTCAAAGACTATAATCCCCTAACAGATCTTGCATAGGCAACATAGTATATATGATTGTTAAATGATGAGCAGTGCAGTTTCCTAAAAACATTTTTTATTACTACATGCGTTTAGATCGTGTACTAAATACTCTGTGACATAAATCACTCTTTGGTCAGGGCAATGATTTCAAACTCAAATTATCTACGGGCCATATATTTTTTCAAAAAAAATTCGCGGTCCAATTTTAAGTGTCCTGATTTTTACTTATACACTGAAAATTGAAGACAAATGGAAGGCAAAGATGCATACAAAATCCATTTATCTAAATGACTTAATATGTTATGAAATTAATTTTATTATAATTACTATTACCACTTATTATTACTACAAAATTAGCATTCAAAAAATATGATGAACATTAACTTAAAAAAAAAGAAAAAACTAGAATTAAAATTGAAAAATATTTTGATTATTTGTTTATTTTTATTTTTGAGCTGCTCTTGAAACTTGACATATTTTCTCTTATACCAAGCTGTCTATATTTGCACAAATATTTCTTGATAACAAATGTAAAACAGATTATAATTTAACTTTTGAAATTTGATTGAGATTTTTCGATTTGTTTAATTGCACGAGAGAAAATAATTATCTACATACATATTAGCTACTGAACATGGATAAAATATTAGAATAGTATTTTATTAGTTTTAATTAATTAATTAGTTTCTTTAAAAAAAAAAATGTACAATGTTTTCGTATACTTTTTTATTTAAAATGTATTTTTATTGCGGGCCGTATGTTTGAGACCACTGCTCTAAGGTCAAAGAGGAAAGGCTGAAAAATAAATATTTATGAAGAAATATTTTAAATAAAAAATTCGACAATGAAAATATGGTACTGGTCTGTTATCGCCCCGCCACGGGAACGAAAAATTGTATCGCCCCGCCAATTACGAACGCGGCTACACTATTTAAAATGTAAATAGAAATTGAAATATATATATATATATATATATATATATATATATATATATATATAGGTACATATAGTGTATAGAAATATTAGAAAAAATCGTTTATTTCAAAAAAATCATCAATTTAATTCGTTAATTCATTAATTATTTCCAAAATTATATCATTAAAAAAAATATGTATAAGTATATAAAATAAGATAAAATAAGATAAAATAAGATAAAATAAGATAAAATAAGATAAAATAAAATAAAATTACAATAATTACTGTATCATGATGGAGGCCAAAATGCTGAGATATCCAATAAAATCTGTTCAAATGGATCATTCTGATTGGTAAGTTTTGATCACCACATATATTTTGCCATGTATGAGTCAAGGAAATTTCGAACTGTTCCGCGACGTCGTTTGTTGCCCCATTTTGCAGCACCCCACATTCTTTCCACGTTTTGGGTGTGAACTCCAGTAGAGGGGTCGACAAAGTTGTACTTATGATTGACTTGATTATGTTGATAACCTAATTGTTGAATTTTATTGTACGATCTCCAACTGTCCGAAAATATTATGGACCCTGGTCTAATAAACTTTTGGATTAATGGTAGTAAAGTTTTTTCAGACCGATCAGGTACACATACAATGAAACATTCTTTAGTTTCTTGGCAAATGCCTCCAAATACCCACTGTTGAGGAAGTATACGACCTGTATTGTTTTTTCTACGTACAAAAAGGCTTTCGTCAATTTCCACAATTAAATTAGGACCACCAATTTCAATTTTCCAAACGCACACTTCACGTAAATAATTACTCCAGTCAACAACGGCGCTTTTACTCATTCCAAACTCACGTTTACAATACGATACAGAGGTCATTTCATAAGCCCAGCAGTATATGTAATATACTATTTTATGTATTGGTAATCTTGAACCACTCAGCCAATTGTTGGTTCTTATACCTTTTTCTTTTCGGCAAGTTCTTCTCTGGCAACGCCACCGAGATCCTTTTATAATCATTTTATGGTCATTTTCGCACTTTTGAGTTTGTAATAAAACATTTTTCGTTTGGAGAAAATTAATAGCAGAATCTTCATTAGAGACTTCGGAATACAAATCTTTTAAATTCATTTTTCAACTACCTACTGCAATAAATACTTCGACACTCATACGGGCAGAGCTTTAGACATACTGGACATACTGCTAAGTAAAATTACCTGAACTAATAAAATAAAGCGATGAAGCCTCAATTGTCGTAGATATAAATAAAATAATGTGTTTGATATGTTTCATAATCGCCGCGTTCGTAATTGGCGGGGCGATAAAATTTTTCGTTCTCGTGGCGGGGCGATAACAGACCAGTACCGAAAATATATGTAGTGCTATCAAATAACAATATTTCATATTATCTGCGTTTATAACGTTTACGATCTAACAGTATATATGTTCATGTTTACGATAATAATTATTGATAGTATTACATTTGATAAGAGTCGACGATAATGGTGAAAACAACAAAAATACAAAAAATCTGAAAATGAGTTAAGTGATCATAATTGTCATTATGTATAATCTATGACATGATGTGTATCGGTATAATATTTTACCAATGCTAATCGTTCATTATGGAAACGAAGTAACTACAGTGATCTATATGATATTTAATACAAACTATCTATTTACATAACAAACCAATAGGCATAGAAAAATACTATTGAAAATATTTTTTACCACTGGTAAGTAATTATGGTGATTACTTATAAATAATTGTGATTCGTTAAGGTTTTTCGAATAGAAATAACTATTGGGTCTATCCCTATCTGATTTGTAAATGTCTTGTATGGTTTTTATTTTCAGTCGATGGTATGGAAGTACAAAAACAAGTAATTACCTAATTGATATTGAATAAACATTATTAAAAATGTCAAAGTCTCAAGAAGAGATTGTTCGTACATTCTTTGCTCTGTTGTCTCAATCTAATTATGACAAAGCTAAAGATTTCATGGTAATTTTTTTAACATAGTTGTATGCAATTTTTATTACATTCTTTTACAATTGGTTTTTTAGGAGAAACAACGTTCAGTGTCTTTAAATAATGTTTGGCCCAAATCACTGTTTGACATCCTGTGTGATTTTGCTTTGGCTGAAAAGAATTATTCTGATACAAATTTTGAACCTGCCAAAAATAAAATGATTGCACGGAAGGAAGATGAAGTATTTAATAAATATGTTACATATTAATGTATGCATATTATACTAAACAGTTATTTTGTTTTCAGAACTATCTTGATTTTGTGTATAAAACTTTGTATCAAGACCTTGAAAAGCTTCAAGCTGAAGTTGATGATAGTTTTGTTACAAAATTGATTACTTCACTTTTGTACTATATATCTGTTAGACTCAAACTTCTTAAGTTTTATGATAAACTCTACGAAATAGGATTATCTAATAATTACATCAATTTTGGTGAGCTAGTAGAAATTGTTGAAAGGATCCAAAATGAATTTCAGAATCTACCACCTGTTGACGGAGTACATAGAATTTTACAGTAAATTGAATAAATAATATTTAGAGAACATTTTTGGTTTCCATCAGTCATCTACATATTATATAAAAACATATCTTTTCATTAATTTATCTTTTAGTATATATCAAGTTAAAATAATCTTGATCATGACAATCATTAAAAAGAATATTATCTTGTTCTGTATATACACTATTAAGTATTTCTTGCTGAATTATATTCTTTTTAATTAATGAGAGATTTAATGCATATAATTTGTATAATTATTTTAAATACATTTTATGTTGTTTTATAACATTTGTTAACTTTCCAAAAGTATTATTTTCAGTGCAATGTAAATAAGTGTTGCTATATTTACATTAATTTAATATTAATATTAAATAATTGAACTTAAAAATACGATATTCTCAACCTCAGATATACTCATGGGTCCCAGTTTGGAAAATATTATTCATAACAATAAAAATTTTAAATTCTGGACTGTTGTGTATATTAGATAATTGTCTTATAATGTTTTGTTATTTTGGTCAACCTAATTTAATTTAAACTATCAAGTCATAAATAAAAAAATTAAAATAATGGTTTTCTGCATTATGTAATTGTATAATAGATGGTAACAATAAATGTTTTTATTGTAAGACTTTTAATATTTATTCTAAAGAAATTAAAAATATTTTATATTTTAGTTATGAACTTGATTGCCTGAAGCATTTATTCAAATGTCATGAACATTTACAGAACTGGTTGTATTTAGAATCATTGCTTAGCTTAAAGAAAGGAAGTGATGCAATAATATTATGGGAAAAATGTTATCAAAACAAAGAGGTAACATAAATTCATTGTATTTTTTTATTATTGTGTATGTTGTATATTATAACTCCTTGAGACAGTAACTTATTGAGTTAGTTTGAGCTAGGGTTTCTTCCTCCAAAATAATCAGTTAATTTTTTTATCTGTTAAGTATAAAATTATGTTTAAATATAAAATAATTATAAAAATTCCTTAAAAAGTTATAATTTTTTTATGTGAATATGTATAGTATTAGTTGTAATATAAGAAAAATGAACTTTTTAGAAAATATTTGAAGCCATTTCTTAATAAATTTAAATGACATTTAAATTTAGGCATTTATTATTATTCAAACTACCGAACCTGTTATTTATAAAAATAATTTAACTTACCGTTGAATTAATTACCCAAATACTAATAATAATATGTGAAATAAAGGCTAATGAATTAAACTGTAACATATTTTAAAATTACAACTCTTATTTGCATTTTAGACTTGGAGATTTGGCTCGTTGTTTATGAGCAAAAATACTTTACCTGCATTGGTTTTATGGTTTAAAAGATTTAAACTTATGACTGTTTCAAAATTTACATTATATTTTTATGGAGTACTTTTGCAACAATCAACATTACAAGAAATGAAAAATATATGTAATAGTTGCAATCTACAATTTTTTACTAAGTAAGTAACATTTTTTTTAAAATTAAATTATATAGCCCAAATGATATTATATTATAGATTATAATATAGTATAATTTGATTTAATTGTTAAAATTAAAACCACTTTTTGGAAATTTTAAAAATTATCTAACACAAAACTAATATTTACTAATTTTAAATTAATCACTGTATTATTTTAACATCAGTCATAAATTATTTACTATAGTTAAAGAGATGTGCATATATGTATTATGTAAACTTAATTTGATATAAGTACCTTAAGTGTCCATTCTCTACAGCATTTCATTATTGTTACTATATGTTCATATTCTTTTTTTTTTTTTTTACAGTAAATGGTTTTAGTTTAATTTGTTTAATCTAATTTAATTTATACTTGGTTTAAGCTATAACCCTAGAATATTTCATTTGTTAGAAAAATCTGGTATTTTGAATTGTAGTGAACCAAAATTAATAAATAATTTCGTTATTGGTATATTTTTAGGATGCAACAATTGCAAAAAAAGTCTGAAGCTCAATGTGTGATATTGGTGTTTGATACATCTGAACTCTCTAACTATAGAGGTCCTGGGTATTGGAGTCCTGTTAGAGATTTAGTAGATCCATATATTAAATATCAAATAATGTTAAGTTTTCCAAAGGTATTTATTAAGTTATTGACTTTATATGTTTTAACTTTTATTATTTATTGATTGAAGTAATTTGTTATATTATGTACTTTAGGTTCCAGTTAAATTAGATGTATTAGAAAAAATAATATCAGAAAATAATGATAAAGAAAACGCAATGAATAAAATTGAATTGATTACCTTGGAAAATGTATGTTATAAATTTATATTTATTTTTTATCTTATATATGTATATTTACTTACATTTTTTTTTAATTGACTTATGGTTTTAAATTAATGTATGTTTAATTATTTAATGACAATATTTATGTAATTTTATAATTGTGTAATATGAAAATATTTTACGAATATTTTTTTTTAGGTTGCATATTTATTAATGAGAGTGGATGTAAGGATAACGTTTATCATGTTTTATATAAGTAAACCCAAAAATGAAGAAAGAGAGAAAGCAAATGCATTTGAATTTGTTTCACAACTTCGATGTCATAGACTTTTTACTTCAGTCAATAGATAACAATTATTATTGACATATGTTATGACTGAATTTTTAAATAAAATTGTAAAAAAAAAAATTGTTATAAAACACATGAAATATTGTAATTTATTTTTCTTATGGCATTAGTATGAAAAGGCCAGTTATAGGCCAGCCTCAGCTACCATAAATCATGAATATCATTACCATGTATTCATGTATTCTTAACTTGTTTTATTTATTGGTAACTTTATATAATATCTATTCTTATTATTTATGTTTATATATACCTATGAGTATATAATTATTACAAACACAGATATGGTACAAATATTATGTCAATAGTTATCCAATTTATTTTAGATAATAATATAACTGTTGTCTAATGATAGTGAAATGCTGTTTAAATTGTAGTAATTGTTAGGGAAAATCATAACATCCATTTAACATGATTTATATTTTACTTTAAAAATAAAAATGAATCTTATAAGCAAAGTTTTGGTGTAAAATAAATATTTTGTGTGCACAGGTACAGTACTTTTGCTAGGCTATTACTTCAAAATTTATTTTTTAAGTAAGTATACCTTATTTTTATTTTATGACTTAATTAATAAAAACTATTCACTTAACAAACTATATATTTATTCTATAACTTATCAAAAAATTTCAATTTAAATATTAAGATCACATCATTTACATCTAATATAAATTATATTTTACACAATTAAATTTAGGAAACAGATATTTTCCATCTTATTTTCTACCAAGGAAATATGCCCATTTTTCTGTGATTTACTTTGGTATAGCTAATTACGTCTTCGACTAAATCATCATTGTGTTCTTTAAAAAATGTTTGAGCATCATCACAAATGTTTGGGTAACCTGCGGAAAATACATAAAGTCGTAGAAAAATAATAAATATTTGTAGAAAAAGAAGGATGTATGTACCAATATTATCTCTTAAAAATTTTACTACAAGTGAACACTGTAGGTTTAATGCTGTTTCGGCATCCATCTTCTTCAACATAAGTAGATCTAGCCAGTATCCGTAAATGTAAGGTGTGTCTGTTGGACTTTCATGGGTAGTATTCTTCAACGTGTACAATTGTCGAACTCCTTTGGAATGGAAATACTTGCGAAGTAAAAGTAAATTTGCTGGATTGTGGAATGTGTGGGAGTTGATGAATAATATCGGTTGTTGTATCTCAAGGAATGGTTCTGCTTTTAATGGAAACATCCAGCCATCAAGAACTACTACAGCTCTATAAAAACGTATACAATAAGACCAAAAGTAATTTTTGTTAAGACCATCATATTATGTTATTTACTTTTTTCTATATTTATGTTAGTTTAATTTTACATGTTAATAACTTATTAGTTATATATTCATATACAGAAAAATAAATATAATTTAAGATCAATTATTTTGGGGGATTAGCTTAAATTTCGATTATCTTCAAGTAAAATATCCTTATTGGGGACAGGGTGTTGAATCGGTACATAGTAACATTCTAAGGATTCCAAGTAGTTTTTTTTTGGTTACTTAAATATGTTTGTTAATATTTTAAATTATTTGTTAGGATTAATTGTTTTCATATATAAAAGTTGTGAAAATTAATACGTAATTGATATTTGATGGGACTTCCCTTGGGGTTCATGGGGCTTTTAATTGAAATTTAATAAAAATGATTTAATTAAGTAATTAAAAAAAAATCTGTATCTGTAGTATCTATGAACAATTTATCTAGAAAGGACAATGTAATTTCAATGTTATCAACATTTTAGTATAAGTCATACATAAAAGAATACTTATTTAATTTTTTAAAATCCTAATTTAAAATAAAATCCAGATTTCGGATTTTGAACTTCAAAAATCAAGATTTTCAATCTTCGGTAAATTCAGAAATTTTTTCCATCACTAGTAAAAACCAATCTATGTATTATATATCGTTATAAAATATTTCAACTTTTAAAAGTTGTATTTTCGTAACCATAAAACATACACACAATACACACACATATATATTGTGTTGTATATATATATATATATATATATACAACACAATTTGATACATCAAAATTACTTGAGAAAAATCAATCAAACCAAAAATTATATTTAAAATAGGGGTTGCCATTTTAAAAAAATGATGTTTTGTTACGCATACTCAAATAAACAAGTTAAAACAAATTTAAGGCATGGGAATTTATGACCCATTAGTCTAGTTTAATGTATCACAAACAAAATTGCAAAATATTTACAGGGTAATCAGTGTTAAAGTGTACCCTGTTTCTTGAACAGACGATATATAATTCATATTATTTACACCGTAATAATAATGCTTAGGCAAAATTAAGGACAATAAAGTATTGTACCATGTACCTATATTAGTTTGTTAATCGACAGTATGGAAAATAAATAAATAAAATAATAACGTGTAATGATCAGATCACCTATTTTATCTAGATACGAGTATAATTTTTAGTGAATAGCACAAACACACGCACATAATTAAAATCATTCAATTTTACATTTTAAACTGTTTATCAAGCCAATAACCACTTACCGATAGCGGCTGTCATTGCTCGCGTTGTATAATGCAGTCGCTCCACCAAATGAAAATCCAATGGAAATTATTTTTTCCACGTTAATCTTGTTCTGATTACACATAAATATGTTCAAATATTAACTAAGTGGTATACAATGTTGGTGTTTTTAATTACATTGTAAATAGACGATTAATTAAAAATAATTATTAATCAAGTGAATTTTTAATGTACCTTGAGTTGCCCTAGATCGAATGACGATGACTTGAGTACGTTTTTTATCTGGGTGCCTTTGTTGATTTCTAAAAGCGTGTTGAGGAGTTTGGTACACTCTCTGTGTCTTACTTTCATCTAATTTAATTTAGTAGATGAGTAATTATAATATTTAACAGCTGTGCTCTTTGGTTTAAAACGTAACACAATTTTTACTTGATTATTTCTGAAAGTATAATGGTCATCATGACTACTGATTTTGTGTAAATGTAAATGGTAGATCCATGTGCGACAATCGCTCTCCGCGTTTTCAGGACTATCGTAGTAAAATGTCACTGGCGATGACTTGTCTCTAATTCGAGAAAATCATTTCAAATTGATTAAGTACATTATTATGTGATATTGGAAGAAGTAGATATACAATATTTTGCATTTTCAACGATATTTGAAGCGCATGGAGTAAAAATAATGACCAATAAAATATTATGAATCGACCATTTAAAAACAATTAGTTCTGTGTATTTGGCTTCAATTCAGTAATATAAATGAAAAATGTATATATTATCTTTTTAATTTTGATTTTAAATATATGAAATCACCAAACATACCATCTTTAGATCACACCAGTAATGATCATCAACATATTATACGAAGAGAGTTAGAACGAAAATGGCCAAGCATCAACGTAGAACTTTTATAGTTTATTAATTATTAATTCTAAAATGTCAATAAGTACTTTTATAAATAGATTAGAGTGCACTTTAAAGCCATATTTGTAGTTTTTTAAATATGTATAGTACCTTTTTAATTACCTGTGCTGCATTAAAGGCTTTTAAGTACTAATCAAATATTTATACCCAGAAACATATCAGAATTTAATATACTTGCTGAAATCACCTAAGTATTAACCCAAAAATACAATTTTTAAAGTAAAAAATGTATTAAATAATAAGTTACACAATGACAAGTATGAGGAAAGTGGGATAAATAAAGGACACACTTGAAGAAAAAAACCGGGACATCATAATGCATCCTGTATTATATTTGTTGGGACAACGGATGATCAAGCAAGTTGAAGTACATGACATTCCAATACAATATGAGATGTATGGTCGCCCTAGGTTAGGTTTATATCCGACAGTGTCTGTGAAAAGGGAATGTATTGTTCGGTTCGGTAGACTTTAATTTTGCGAGATTACAACACCGATTTAACTTTTATTCTGTTCCGTTAACTGTTGTCAGTATATATACGTACTGTGCATAGGCGGTATATGATATTATATTGTCACTCGATGGATGTTCGATGCAATTATAATTACCTGTGTTCAATGGCAGCAACTATAAATCCGTATGACGCCAACGAGTAACAAAAATTCGAGCTGACGAATCTCGTTGCTCCGTAACCGTGAGAGAACATGACCAAGGGGAACGATTGTTCCTGGTCCGATATAGGTGCATCACTAATGGTTGGTATGTAATACGGTTCTGAAAACATAAAACGTTATAATTACGTACATTTGTTCGTAGAATAATTATGGATTTACCACTGCACGTTATAACATGTTTATAATACAAAAAGCCTATTTTAGTCTTATTCAAATATCGTAATAATTCCGTTTGTATGTGTGTTTAACGTATGGATTGCAGTTTAGTTTGTTATATAGTGTATGACGTTATTAAATCGAATGCACTGTTACTTATCGTACCGTTGTCAGTTGTTTAGCTAAACTGTTCACGTGTGTCTGTAACGATTTAAATACGTCGATGTACTAATTTGTAGTTTATTAGAACAGGGCGTTCCGTACATCTGTATTATACATAAATATTTTCAACGTCTCACAAATCGTGGCCCTGACGATTTAAATATTATCTTCGGTCGCAGACTAAGTTTTCTTTAGCACATACGTATTACACTACATTCTACTTATTGCCGTTTCACAATTCTACCATGCGCAAATTCATTAATACATTTAATAGCAACAAGTTACATTTATTGATTAACAAGGTTTTACAACTGACGGTAAAAAAGTTTGCGGTACATAGGAAGTATGTAGTATTACGGTGTGATATAATTCGAATTTTAGAAATTAGTGCGGACTAATAACTAATCATAAAAGTAATAAAAACCCATTCTGATATTGGTATTTCCATATTAATTTCCTGTTTTACTGTACTATACAAATTGGTCGATTAAAGATTAAATATATATTGATATTATAGATATAAATTAATGCGTGAGTTAAATCATTACTTAATCTAATCAGCGTCGGACCATATTTGAATATAAAATAGGGTATACGAAGAGTACTGGCAAATGCTTTTAAGTACATTTCGTGTGGCATCCACGGGACCCATTTGTCAGAGTATTTCTGTAATCAAAATAGAATTATTTATTATTAACATTATTTAATTTTACTATGCAATTGGTGTAAATATTTTTATTTATTATTGTTCACATTGCTTTAGTTGTGAATTTTTTTTTTTATAAATTAAAATGTAACGGTTGTAATATATATTTAATATTTATTATATCATTAAAAATACTTAATATATATTTAATATTTATTATGTCATTAAAAATACTTATAATAAATATTAAATATATATTACAACCGTTACATTTTAAAAATATAAAAATATCATTAAAAATACTTATGAACAACAACGTAAGAAATTATTATGCATTGTCAAGACATCCACATTATTTCCGAATATATTATACCACAATAATATTGATATCATAATTTTTCAATTTAAACTTTTAATTAATGAGTATCATAATGTATCTTAGAAGTTAGTAACTATGAGTTATGGCTTGTAATACATTACATAGCTTATTATCATGTATACGTTACACTGAATTCGTAAAGTTATCGATTTCATAAAATCTACGGACATTGTTTTCTTTGTTGCACGTAATAAGTACATAGGGACGATACAATTATTTTATCGCGTAATTCTCTAAAGATACATTTACCTATAAACCGTAAGTGATTGTAATAATTTATTATATTCGATGAATTTTTTTTGAGTTCATTAAATCTCTTAAATATTATTTTGGAATAGATTCAAATATTATTGAAATCGGATCAAATTAATTTAAATAAAATCTTAAATGTTTATTTTAATTAGTTTAATTAGATTACAATTAGTAATCTATATTAATGAACAAGTAAGTATTGTTATATGTAATGGTTTGGTTTTATAAAAAATATTGAACGAGTATATTATCTAAGTGCACGAACTAGGTTTCTATAAAATGATTGGATTTTACTGCACTACATAGAAAATACCTCGAACGATGAAATATAATTAACGATATGTTAGAGAACTTAAGGTTTTTTATACCCCCTTGTTAAATTAAAAAAATTATACAGTTATATCTCAGTTATTAATTAATTAATTTTATCTCGGAACTTGTAAGTTATTGTTTATTTAGCATACGGTATTCAATTAAACATGAGTGTAAAACTAAACATTAATTTTTCTATTTACCGATAATTACTTATTTTAAATAGTCTTAATGTTTAACATTCTTATACTTACATTCAATTGGTCGGATGGAATACTAGTAGGATAGAATATTCTTGCAAAACACCCTTCTGACGTATATTCTGTCATAAGTTCCATACAGCCTGTTGCAAATGGACCTAGATAATATGAAATTATGCTTAACTATGATAATTGTTAATAATATAGTGTTCAAATGAATTATACATTCTTATAATTACAATGAACTTATCAATGCATATGAAGACATGATCTGCAATATAGATATAACTAGTATATTAAAATTACAACGTATACAGTTTTTTAAGAATAATGAGTTAATATAATATAAGTAACCTCTTAAAATATGCAGGACTAAATAATTTTTAATGCCAAATAACGAAAAAGACAGATTTGACAGATTTATGCATCAAATTATGAATTTGCAAATTTTACCAATATATTTTTAAGAAACGTCAACAAAATGTGTTTAATTTTGTAAGTTTTATACTTAGGTGATAGTTTTATGATTTAGTTAGTTGATGAATTTAAAATACTAACTACACTTCAGTAATATTTATTTAATAATTCTAACAGTTTCGGAAAATAAAGTATAAATGTCTTTAAAAGTATTGCGTAATTTTAAATAATGTTTAATCGATTCATAAAAGAAGGTAACCAGCAACAGGTATGATGTATTTTGCAAAAAAAAAAAAAAAATGAAAATGAAATAATTAAATTGTATTGGATTCTATCACTAGAGGCCTCCATTAGCATTTATTTCATTATTTTGTTGTTTTTTATATATTTAAATATTTAATTAAATTGCTTATTATGAGTCCATGTATATATTGTAAATATTTTTTTTTAAATAAAAATCATCAATTATTGTCTGCACCTGATGGGATATGATCAAGTATGATTTTTATTATAGATCGTAATATAATATGTATGTATTTTATTTAAAACGCAAGGTAAGTAATTTAAGGAAGTGTAAATTCTGGTATGTTTAATTTCATCGTGTACTATTATTGTGGGTTAAATTTTACATTGACCTTGGAATAATGAAGCGGGTAAGAAATGTTATCAGGAAATCATTGTTTTCTATCATTATTCCAAAAAATAATGCAAAGATGGATTAACATACTTCTATAAATGTTGGTAATTATAATTTTTTTCCATACATATAGTATACAGCAGGCATAATAATATTATAAACTATACCTATTATTATTATTGTATGTTTAACATTTTAAAATATATTTTTCAATATTTTTGAAGCACTCACCGTTCCGCGTATTTTTATTAAAAATTATTAATAATTCGTTTAGTGGCGAACATTGTTGAGTAATGTTTCTCCTCCTTTTCCTAATAAGATGTCTCGTACAATGTTAATTAATAATTATATGTTACATTGTTTATAATTTTTATATTTCTTGTTATATAATAAATCTTAAATACATGCACATTGCAAGATTGGTTTTCATCACTGTTAAAGCACCAAATTATTAATTTTTTTTTAACCCTCAAATTGTTCATAATAAGTAATTTAGGGCTATTATTAACAAAATAGCACCCACTATAGAAAAATCGTAGATCCGCCACAGTGTATAGATGATACACTTATATGTGACAAATGTGTTATTAGTATAGGTATACATTTTATATACGTACGAGAAATGGAATGGGAAGTATAATCAGAGAAATGAAAAACTAACTGTGGCGTTTTGGTTACAGTTTGCGTCATAGTTAAATAAAATTAGGGTTTAGTTTACAATTTTTATAATTAAGGTTGTATAAGTAATGGTGAAAAATAAATTACCATTTGAATTCCAGAAAATTATTTTAAGTGTCGGTATCTTTTTTTTGTATTATTGGTGGGGTTTGTTTTTAAAAAGACAAGCGAGGTAATATCCATCGTCCGATAAATAGACCAGAACAATAAAATTGAGTCATCGCACCATAACAGGTATTATATAAAATCACCCAGGAAATAAAAATCCAAATAAATAATACTAATTATTAATCGGCTGTTGGTGAATTAACATTGATACACGTCATTACACAATACACGTAATTTAGATATAATATTGTGGGAAGTCGAAACTTATTATTTTAATGATTTCGTACCGACATGACCGTGTCATTATATGACATGTTTGATCTTGTTATTGAGTATTGTAATATTTGTAAATTATATTTAAATTACTTGAAGATTAATAAATAAATCGTGTTCCTATTTATTTGTTTTTTTTTCTATTATGTTATATTTTTCCCCTATAATATGTGATTGTGATTAAATAGTATGTACCAATTATACGATCTAAGAACGTACAGTGGTTTAGTTAATAATTCGTTTCCATGCATTTAGTATATCTGTAGCCCTACGATATCAAAATATTACTCAGTATATGTATACAATTCATTGTTTACGTTGTGCAATAAACTATGTACACTTACTGAACATTTATGCAAAACGATTATAATTTTGTATGAATGTATAATTTTTGTATTGTATGTGTTCTAAAAGGGACTACGGTTCTGAATATTTGCCTTTTCTCATATTTTCTCTTCGATTGTGTTGCAATGAGAACTTTTCTAATTTTTTTCTAATGAAGTACCAATTGGTTAAACAATGCAAATGGTTCATTTAACACAATGACATTTTATTTTTGTTTTAGCTGAAAATAATTAATTAGTAATTATTTTTAAAAATTTAGTTCAGTAAATATTTAAACATTAATTTTACTAAACAATTTTGTTAGAAAAAAAAAAAATAAGATTTTTTCATAAAATAACATGTAATGTTATGCTCTTAATTAATGGCATTGGAAAAATAAACAAAATATCATAATAATTTTAAATTGTAATATCGAGTACAATAATTAATATTATAATTATTATTGATTTATGAAGAATGTTTTTTAAAAAAAATAATTGTTTTCTTAAGTTAAAATTAAAATGTTATTTCTTATAATTTGGGATTTGATAGTTGTTTAATTTCAAAAAATGTAAACAATATTGATCTAAAAAGATGCTAATACATGCGATTGTTTGTAACAGTGTTTAACTTAGTTTTGATGTCCATCTTACTACTATGTATTTGATTTGATATACCTGCTTAATAAGATTGATATTTTATGATAGATAACTTTTTTTATCACTACATCTACTACTTTACACCGAGCACAATCATAAAAATTCTACATTTTCTTTAGAAATCTTACCCATAGGAAAGGGCAAGTGAAGCCTTTTGTTCATGTCCGAGTCCATTTTGTTTCACAAAACTTTAAACCAACGATTAATTATTAAATTACTTTTAAATTAGCGAGTGTGTAACGATAATGTGGCTGGACGTTAGCGAAATTAGCGACTGAGTAGTTTTCCTACACGTTTTACAAATAATCCAATGTGCAATTCTACAGTGGGGGAATACCGCAGCAGTTCAGTAAGTAAACACATAAATGTACAAGCACATTCACATATTTACGTATGTATATATATATACATTATTATTATTATTATATTTATATATATTATACTTATTAATATAAATATACTATGTATTATGTAGATATAGAAATATGCGGTATAATTATACTATATTTTTTATGTTTCAATTAAAATCATTATTATTTTTATTGTTTTTATTATAAAACGATTAGTTATAGATTACAAATATCTGTTTAAATATTATTATTTGTTGCAAATATTGCTATTAAACAGGCTCAATATTCTAAACGTTATACTATTCAAGTAGTATTAAAATTAAACAAGTCTAGTTATAGCAATTGCTTTGTGTATGTACATAGTTACGTCTTGTTTTTCAAAATATGATCGAAGGTCGATTATATATGTATTTCTATCTCATAAAAATAAATGACAAAATGTGGTTATTATAATGATGTCTTACTGATAAACTGATGTATATACCTGAAAGTTCTAATATACACGTCAGGTTTACTTTAAATTGGATTTTGTAATTTGTTATAATAAGTACAAATAATTACTTTTCTGATTTATATTTTTTGAACTATCAGATTATTATGTGAACTGCAAATTGTTATATGTAATGGAGAACTTTTTATAATATTTATAAAGATATTTTAGGGTGCCTATACTAAGTATTCACTTTTAATGTCAAATTATCTTCTATTTATTAAAAATTCGATACGAATGGTAATTTAAAATACGCACTTTTGAAATGTACATTATAACATGAGTTTTTTCCGAAAATTGAAAACTAATGATCAAAAAATGAATAATAAAAGAATGAACTAATAAACTTATACATTTAAAATCATCACCGTTATGTGACCAGTATATTTGATGGTGTATTATTAAGTAAGTGTATTTTAAATATTTATAGTTATATAGATTTATTGTTATATTTTTTGAACATTGTAATTTATGGTATCATGAAAACGACTCAAAACAAATATGTATATATATATATATATATATATATATATATATATATATGTACAACTGAGTACAATTATTATTAAATAACAAAATGGGTAAAAATATGATCATCATGGAGGACTCGTAGAAAACTGTAAATTCTGTATGGCTATTTTATACTCGCAGGATGCATATACTTAGTAGGTATAGACTGCAGGTTAAGCAATTGCAAATAATTGAATCCGAATAATAGGTTAAGGTAAAATTATTTTATGACATCATATTAGTAAATTAAGTTACGGACAATACGGTATACGTATGTCTGATATTCGAATTTAATACTTGATGAGATCTAAAATAAATATGAGTAAATAGTATACATTGTAGATTAAACCATTATTAAAATTAAAATTTTATCGGGTTAAAAAAATTAATCAATTTAGTAAAGGTATAGGATAACGAGTATAACGAGGATTTACTTACTAATAATGTACCAACCTACTATTTAATATTGGAGTAGAAAGGTAACTTTGGGTGACCAGTTTCATGGCCATGGATTTACCAGTTATTATAAAATTGAAAACAAGTTGTTCTGAATGTATGAATAGTAGCCACTTCTGCGGTTTAGTTAATATAAACACTAAGTAATGCGAAGTATTAGTAAGTAGTAATGCGGTTCATTCATTATTATTATACTAAATAGTAATATAGAATACATAAAGTAACATAATTATTATATTAAAACATAATACTAAAGCATTGTATGTTAACACTAACAAGATAATAAAGTCGCAAACTTGAGTAAAGACTAAAGTCATCGATTATAAAGTTCTTTAAAAAACAATTAAGATATAATTAAATAAGATAGTCAGAGTAATTGTATGTCATACATTTTTGGGCATTACAAGTAAATTATAATTGAAAGTATAACGCTTGATGAATTATTATACATTTTTTTTTGAAAAGTTATTACCAGTAAATATGTTTAAATATCAATAATATTGAAACTGTATTTTGGTAAATTGTAAATACATTATCAATAATTCACAAAAGTTATTAATTTTGTAGGATTTTTAAATATTTACTATAAAGACTAAATAAAACTGGGACATTTTACAATGAAGGGCTACAAAGTAAAACGATAATAGTCAATATTCGTAAAGTGTTTAGTATTGTAGTTTTAAAGTTTCAGAATTTAAAAAAGTAAGAGATACAGTATGAAATAATTAATAAAAAGAACCGGATGGGCCTCGCTCTGCTGAACAGTTAGGGGTGGAGTGCACCTCGCTTATAGGATAGGTCATAATTATAATGGATTTGTTAAATTTGAATGCAATGATAGATATCATTGTATACGAATAACGATTCTGAACGGAGTTCATATGTTTGTCTAGGATATAATACATTGTTATTTATAAACATTGTAAAAAGTATATTTTATTTTGAAACGATAAATATATTTTTCAATTAGGATAGGTTGGCAGTTGCATACAGCGATATAGTTTGTCAGTCTAGAATATTATACATTATATTATATTTTACATGTAATTTTATGTCAATATTCGCTGTTCAAACGCTTATAAAAAAAAATTGTGCCTATGGATTTTAATAATTTTTGAATGACATTAAGAACTACTTCTGTGGAATCTTCTTTGAAATTTTCAAGCATTTTGTATGAGCCAAATTTTTTTTATCACCGATTATAAAAAAAAAATGTAAAAAAATCGAATATTTTAAATGCCTATAAGTGACTTAAAAATCAATATAATATTTTGAAAAAAATATTACATAAAAGAAATACCAATACAGCTGGTAGAAATTTCAAAAATCTGCGACTTTTACTTTTTGAATTATTACAAATATTTAAAATCGTTTGAGAATAAATCGCTATTTTATGCAATTTCGTAAATATTTAAATTTCAAACAGTCATAAAATTTTTTCCTGTAATTCCGGTAGAAATTTTTTTAAAGATTTTTGAAGAGTAGCTTATAGATAACCTAGTGTTAAAATGTGGAACCTTAAGTATGAACAGAAAAAATTTTATGAATTTTTATCTACAAAATAACTTGCAAATTATCGTGATTTTTACATATTTCGTATAAATTGGAACTTTGAGCACTTATAAAAAAAAATTGTGACTTACGATTTTAGATTTTTTTTTATCAGTTAAGGAACAACTTAAAAGAAACCTTGTATTAAATTTTCGAGATTTTCTGGGCAGCCAAAAAAATTTAATCGTTATTTTAAAAAAAAAAATTTTAAAAAATTGAAAATTTCAATTGTCTATAAATAGCTTAATAAAAGTCAAAATACTTTTAAAATTGAATGGTGTATAGAGAACGCTAATCTAAACATTTGGTGAAAATTTCAAGTATTTACATCGATTAGTTTTTGAGTTATAGCAAAATAAAAAATTTGATTTTGTCGAAAACTGGTTTTGCGTAAAAACTCCCGTTTTTCCCAAATTTTTTTATGGTTTTTCCCGTCGCATTTAAAAAATATTGGAAATTTTTAACTTTTGACCCCCCAAAGTACCAAATAGATTCACTTTCCTTTCAGAAAAGTTGCTGCATAAGGCAATCGAAGCATTTTTACTGCCCCAAAACGTGTCGACAGACACAAAAAAAAAAAAAAAAAAAAAAAAAAAAAAAACACACATCATTGTAAAATCAATACATTCTTCACTCCGTTCAGAATCTAAAAAAACCATTGCGGTAGTACAATTAATTATTGATAATATGATTAAAAAAATATAATTTACTTTTTAAACAAATGACACAATTATCAGATATTTTTCTTTTTTTGACTGTTATCGTTTTTCCTGTAATTTTTCAATTTAAATACATTTTTTTTGTATATGCGTCTTAGAATATTTCCAGAATTCAAGGAAATTGTATTTTTATTATTTTTTAGCATTGTATTATATAGATTTTAGTTTGTTAGTTTTACTTAATAATATTCGAGTAAACCGAGCTTGATTTAAAATTATTTTTCAATTGTGATAAAATTGTCACGTTCAAATGTAACGTTGATTTTTAAATATTTTACAAGTTATGATTTTTTAAATATGTCCCATGATTATTGTTATTTGTTGTTCATATTATTTAACGTCCTTTATGTATCATTATATAGGTTCCCTTCACAATTTCATGTATCCTATCACTGTGTTTATATTGTATTATTGTATAATTGTATGAGAACATTGTCAAGTTGGTGAGATTTTCGTCAATTGAACACATATAAATAGTACATATTTTTTTTTAATATTAGCTTTTATTAATAAATAGTACATTATATTTAATTGATTTAATAAATTTAAATTGTTTGTTATGAATATTGACATTGAAAGAGTATGGTTTGTAAATTTATAGATTATTTATTTTTATTTCTGATGATTTCGTCAGTTAAGAACGACTTTAACTTAATTTTATCGTATTCGTTTTACTCTCGGTTAGGATATAAATGCGTGTATGACAATAAAATAATTGCGAAAATGGCCTCAATTTTTCTTTAACGTTTTTCTATATTTTCAAATGAAAATAGACTATAAAACTATATAACTATTATAAACGCGTAACGGGATAAATTATTTACAGAAGAGGTCGTATTTTATTTTTTCAATATTATAAGTTTTCAACACATTTCTACCTATGCTTTAATGGGTTTATACTTGACCACGTAATTTTATACTTATTTTATACTTATTTTTGGAGCGGTCTCACATTATAAAATTATTTTTTCAAGGATTATAGTTTATGCTTAAACATCAGCCATATCCCTCTCCTGCAATTAATTTCCCACCACCTACGATCATACAACATACGCGTAATCTGACTAACGTCTCTAGGAACACTTAGAAACGATGGCAAATAGCTATTACGTGTCGTGTTAACACGATTTAACGTCAAAAAATGTTGTATGTTCGTTTTTTTCGAATTGACTCTTGTCAATGCGTATATTTCTACGAAATTCGATATTAATTTTTTTTTTATCACAATAATATAGTATACAAAAATATTAAGGGCATATTGTTAAACACACGCATTTAAAACAATACGTTTGATCAGGTCAAGTATGATACGTCATAACCTGATATAAATTTATTTCGTATAGATCATATATTTATGGTCAATATATAATAGCCGTACTAAATAAAAACAAAATCACTAAATTTTTAGTAAAAATTGAAATTTGTGTTTCAATTGATAAATTTGATAATTTAAAATTATTTTTTTAATGAAAATTTTTTTTTTTTTAATCCAAATTTAAATGCACTTATTAATAATAGAATATGTGGTACGTTTAATATATTATAAAATATTATATAAATTAAGTTTTGTGAGCTAAAACACGATAAATCCAAATACTAAGCAAAAACTCGGTGTATCGTATGAAAAATTATGAAGTTACTGTGTTTTATCTTTTGTATAAATAAATTGTTTATCTATATGAATATAAATAAATAAATAAACAAATGATTAGTTATTATTAACTTTTTTATTTATTCTTTTGCATAAGCTATTTGTTCATTTATATATTAATTTACGAATATTAAGTTTTTTTTTTTGATACAAGGTTTTAATTTATAATTCAGTTTGAGTCCTAATAAGTTGTCTTATGAAATAGTCTTATCCATAGTTCTTCATCCGCTCCTGTTGGAGTTAATGTGTTTTTCTTTTAGTTTGACAGATTCATAACACTTCCATACAGACAATTTATATTATCAATAATATTTTAATAACATAACGTGATTGTTGTCTAAATAATTATGTGCAGCGAGTTCCCGGCTACCGATGTCCGAGTACTAACCGTAGTAAGGTATTATATATATATTTTTTTTTTTTTTTAAATTGGAACGTTTCGATTTATTATGATTTTTGCACTATTCGTAATATTAAATGTATACTATCGAACTATTATGCTCCTCGGGTAATATACATACTTTTAGATTCTGCAAAAAAAAATCTGTTTTTTAGCATTATGTTACAATCATTTTCAGGCTTAAATCTAAAAGTATACTATAATACAGAATAATATGCAGTACACATAAACGTATGATGTGAATTTAATTAAAATGAAAAATTTCAAATACCAACGCTTGTTTATAGAAAATATTTATTTGCAATTTACTATTTTTAGCTATTAATTTGAGGGATGTCAATAATACATGATGAAATAACCGTAGAATTTAAATAAATGATTAAAAATTATATTGCTACGTACTTTCACTTTATCACTTCTTTTTTTTTTATGTCTGAAAAGAGTAAAATTTAACCTGAAGAATTCGGGAATAGATGTACCAATATTACTAACCAATATACCTACTATTAAATTATTTAAATACATATTACAGTATTGAAATATCAATTTATATGAAATATTTATATTTTATGTAAATAATTTATACATTTGCATTAAATAAATGAACACTTTCTTTTTATATTGACTAAAGTAATTATGAGAATCGTTTGTTTATGGATAATGATTTTTATGTAATATTTTGAGACAATGAAGATAAATCTGAAGATTAAATTAAACTATAAAGTGTTTGAGTACAATTATATGATCGAAAAAAAAAAATAAAAAAATGTTCTATTATATTTTTCATTAAAATAATATTTCCAATTTTTAAATAATATCTAAACTCAAATAGCTAGAAATAATTACTAACACACAGTTACACAATTATTGTGCTCTTAATGTTTAAATTACTACATTATTTAGGTGTAGAAAAGGGGATATATATTTTTTTTAATTTTTAATTTTACTAATTTTTGATAATAGCAATGATTAATGTAACTTTAAAAATATTTATATTAGAATATCAATAATCAAACCTTTGAAAAAAACTGGTTAAAAAGAGATATGAACAATTATAAACCAACCTCTAGGACCATTGAGAACCATGGATACCATTTTTTTTCTAGTCCCTATTATATTAGTAATTCGACTTTAAATATATTGGGCTGTTAATAATTTTATATTTACTACAAATGAAAATGAAATTACAATGAAAATCATTTTTTTTTTTGCTTTGATTTTGAGTAAACGTCTTCACCAACAACGATAAATCTATTTTTTAGCACGCTCTTTGCTTTCGTTGCTTTCGAAATCATCTAATGATCATTAAGCCGTGTTTAGGAGATGGTGGTTCTTAGATAATTTTTAATCAATTTAAGTTTTGAGAATCTCCTATCAGTATATACTACAGTAACCAGTAATATAAGAAACAAGTAAAATGTAGTTATCAAGTTAAAGAAATAATATTAAAGACATAACATTATACTCGTATAATGTATTTTTCACATTTATTAATAGGAGTTTAAACCCTATCGTGTTTACATCGAATAATCCGTGTATATGCTAAATAATCACTAATCAGTATACTGCGTATTGTTTGAATATTTTATTATTTTATTTATTTAATCTGATATTTTGCAGTACCGAATCTGTACAGAATTTTACTGCGAAGCCCTTTTAGCGATAAAGCTCGAGGAAAATTAATTATTTTTAGATATATTAACTGATCCATACGAATTATTTTACTCAGAATATTATTTTTGAAAGTAACGATATATTCGTTTTAATTTTAAAAGACCAATACTGTATTATAATTTATATATTCTTGTATTTCACCTGACTGTGGTGTATCGTACGACCTAGGCGTAGTTTCGCCCTTTTTTTATCTTGATTTTATTCAGGATATCTACCGTAATGCATTTATATATAAATATGATATATACAGATATTAATGCGTAATACTATGCCTTATTTTGCTCTTCTCTTAAATTTAGCAAAAGTAACTTTAATGATTACTTATATATTTTGTTTTTTAATATAATTTGTATAGAACTTTAATTTATAGTTTATAAACCATTATCCTAACATTTGAATATAAAAAACCATAAATAAAATATAGTTAATCCGACAGAAATATCAAAATAATTTTTTTTATAAAAAAATGTATGTACAGAAAGCTTACCCCCAGAAATTATCTTCAAATCATGTTCCTAAAATGAACCGTTTTTATTTATCATTAAAAACTTATTTTATAGTAAACATGTTTTGAATATAATTTTTTATGGTAAGATTTAAGATGAAAATACAATTGTAATATTATGTATACACATTCCTTGTTAAGTATGCAGTTACCTGATTCAAAATAATTAAACCTCATTAGACTGTTTTCGAGATCTAACATTGAAATAACTGATTATAGTTTCAATAATTTGTTTTTGTCATTGAACATAATATAATTTTATTGATCAGTAAAAAATAAAGACTACTCGATATGACAAATGAAAATATGAATAGAATTAACTAAAATGAAAATATTAATAAATAAACAAATGAGTTTATATATACATATAAATAAATAAATACATGCTTAGCCTAGAGTAGCGGTTCCCAACCTGTGGTACGCGGAAAGCTCGAAGGTGGTAACGTGTAAACATTTTTTTTTTTTAAAGAAATAGTTCTATTTTTATAATTATTACTATTCAATAATGTTTGATTTATATGATATTATTAGATTTTATAATATCTATGATATAAGAACAAAACGAATGTAGAAGGCGGCTTCAGACTTCAAAGTAACCAACATGAAGCTCAGTATTGACGATTTCATTAATTTAATAAATAAAACATAAACTGTCACATGCAATTATTCATTTATATTCATTGTAATTATTAATAACTGTTAATAATTTACGTTATGTTATTTGTTGTGCATTAAATGCTTTGTATTTATTTAGTTTAAATTGACAAAGTTAATTATAAGAAAAGCTTCAACTATATAGAATAATGTTAGTTTATTTGTTGATAAGTAAAAAAAAAAGAAAAGATTATTAAAGTCAAGTGATACGTGAACATTTTCTAAAATATGTAAGTGGTACGCAGATATCAAGAGGTTGAGAACCACTGCCCTTGAATTAAAAATGTATAGTCCGGTATTTACGAAATCAATAACATTTCTGATTGAATATGAATAATTAAAGTAATGAATACATTTATATATTTATATATTTGATTTTTTCATTGTTTATTATTTATTTTTTTCATATTCAGTTTCGATTTTATTGACGTTGTATATTTCTGACGATGATTTTTTTAATATAAAACCGGTTGTCCTTTATAAATATAATTATATTATAGGCTAAGCATTAATTAATTAATTTATATATTTATAAACTATTTGTTTATTTACCTATGTATTGCCTTACGAGTATTAATCATTTACTTATTTTTAATTTTAATTAAATTTTTTATTATTTTATTAAAATAAAAAGGCAGATTTTAATATTAGCAGTCATTGTGTAGTTCACTAAAAAAATAAATGGATAAGATTTTATACTAGAATATTCATCGTTTTTATAACATGTAAAAGTGTAATACTTAGAATATATAGTATCATTAAAATTAATTTAATAGACTTTTATGAAATACTCGTATTATTAGATACCTACAACTTTTTATTTAAAATCAACGAATTTGATTTTATATTAATTTATATTTTTTAACATTTCGGACTAACTACTTTTATTGCTGTTAATTAAATAAATAGATTTTTAATAAAGAACATAATATTTTTATTAAATAATTTATATAGTAAAGATCAAAATAGCATAAAATGATTAAACTATTGCGCTAAATTAATATTTTTGAATCAAATAATCGATTCGACTTATAGAGGTGCATTATAATGTACATTAAGAATATTTAATATTCATAATAAAATATTGCTATAATGTTAATGAATATACGATATAATTATTACCTTGATCCATGGTTACTAAATAAGGAGTTATTTTGTTATTGCAAGTATATATTTTAATGATAATATATATATGTAGATATAATAATATATATATTATTTAATACATATTATAATTTGAACAATCCGATTTTATCCTAGAGTTATTTTTTTTAAATTAATTAAAATTTATTATTTTGCACTATACTGCATATCTTGTATTCTAAAAACATATAAATCTATAAAAAGTTATGATTATGGAAAATTTACGAGATTTGCTTTCTACTTTGTGTGTCGATTTAAATTTAAATTATAAATGTTGTTGCTAATTCAGTATATTAAAATTTAAAATTTAATTCTCCAAGTAACGTTTTACGTTACAGATGGAACAAGTTTAATGTAATACACTATCGTTAAATTTGAATTTTTAAGTCATAATTTAGATTGTGAATTAAGTGTGTATAATGTAATGTGTACAGTGTATATGGTAAATTTGCAATGAACACAGTATTGCTCTTTTTAATATGGACATTGAGCTGTCAAATTAAATTATATAGCACTGTAGTCTGTATGCTTGTTACACGAGTTTTGTTTAACAATTAAGTTCATGTTTTTCCTAATAATTTATAAAACAAATTTTTTAGATTTATAAATTTATGAAAATATCAAGAGTTCTTTCAATGTGTATGAATTAAATTTGATTTTGAATATTATATTTATATTCTATGATTTTTAATAATTAAACGAGTCAGTTGACTGTGTATTTTATTATTAGATACAGAAACTGTATAATATAGATAATTTAACTTAATGATTTTTTTTTATAGAACTATAAATCAGACGGAGTTAAACTTTACATAATACTTCTTACAAAATACATTTTCTCAAGTTTGGCCATAAAATAACCCCTTGAATAATACACTCGTATTCTGAAAGTAATAAATTCGAAAAACTATAGTTTAAATGTACCTAATTTAACTGAAAGATAATTTATAAAAATAATTTAATTTAAGTGTTAAACTAGGTGATGATGAGAAAAATCAGATAGTTATTACAAAGAAATAAAAATATTTACAGTAATTAATATTATTTATGATAACCAAGTAACTACTAAAACACCTTATAGAAAATAAAATTGAACTGTCTCTAACCGAGTCTACTTTGAATAAGTTAATATTTTTAACCTTATTAGCTATAAACATATATAATTAAACTAATTATTTATAAATGTTAATTTATAACTAAACGTTATAATGCTTAATTTGACTTATAAATAACTCGATCATTCTATGATTAGTGACTATAGTTACAATATAGTTTTATTTTAAAATATAAAAAACTTAATGTCTGTGTTTATATTTATTAGTTTAAAATTAATACATTCCTGACTTGCATGTTGCGCGTAAAAAGTAATTATACCATATTAAATCAATCGTTATTGAGTCCACTGTCGACAAACAAAATAAAAGTAATGCCTTTTTACATTGTTTTGTATTCTACAAAAATTTTGGGTTTCAAGACAAACTCATTAAAATTAAACAAGTTAAAAGATTAACGCAAAGTAGCATTTTAATCACCATGTAGATATTCGCAATCATGAAGTAGTATCGGTAAAGAATAATGTAAAAAAATCGGTCAGTTCGTAGTAGTTTGTAACTAAAAATATAATTTAAATAATATTTTGTAGTTCAGCAATGACGGTGCTCAATAATGTTCAAGGTGTGACGCGTATTTGAATCCGCCAATCAAATGTCATGAATTTCAAATAAAACAAACGATTTCAAATGGACATAATTTCTATGCTTCTATGCGTGTATTAAAACAGGTTGCAAATAATTATAATAATAATTATAATAATAATAATAATAATAATAATAATAATAATAATAATAATAATAATAATAATAATAATAATATTACTTATGATATGTACAAAATACTATTTTAAACTGTTTCGAGGCTAGGTCAAGGAATGAGTGGTGTGTGACGAAGGATAGGGTTAGTCGGGCGTTTCGGTGGTCACTGGTCTGGTGCCACTCGTTCGGTCCTCTCCGATGATCTGCACGTTTCTGACTGGTGTTGACTGAGTGGTCCGTCTGTAAGTAAGCCTAGGCGTGGACCGCTCTTCGACGAACCTTTCCGGGTCGTACCGTGGACTAGTGGACAATAGCATTCGGATCAACCCATCTTTGAGAGTCTGTGTGACCCTAGGCGATGATTGTTGTTGGGCCGTGTCGGTCGCCACGTATTCGTCTTGTTGCTGATGTTGTTGTTGTTGGGCGAATTGTTGTTGCACAGCGATCCCAGCCATGGACGAAAGCCTGGGTGATCCTTGGACCCGAGGCCCTTGGTAGTAACTGGGCACGTAATAGTTGGGCTGCTGGTAAGGCATTGGGTACGGTGAAGGCGGCACGTACGGCACGAGTTGCGAGATGCGCGCTTGCACGAACGACAGGATGAGCTCCATGAGTTCATCCCTCAGGGACACCAGATTGGGACCGTACACGACGGAGGATTGCTGTTGGTACGGTGGCAATATCGGATACGCGGCTGGAAGATGGTACGGTTTGCTGCCGCGGTATAGCTGCTGCTGCTGTTGTACCGGTACCGATCGGTATTGCGGCGACTGTGGCTCGTCATCTTCCTGGGCTTGTCTGCTGATCGTGTTCTGTCGGACAAACTGTTCGGCCGGGAGCGTGGTTGACCGTGGTGACGGTGTGACGTCGTACGACGCCGGAAGTGTGGTCGGCCGCGATCTGTACGCCATGATCGGGTCCAATTCAGACATGAGCGCCGACACGACGGGCGACACGGGACCTGACTGTAGGCTGGACCGGCCGTGAACGCCGTACACGTCGGGCGCGTCGTCGTCTTCGTTCCTAGGCAGCTGCCTGCGCAAGTCGTTGCCGTCGCGGCGCCGCTCGGTCTCGTCCAGTTCCGCTAGTGCGGTCATGACCGGTCTCTTGGACACCAGCACCTTTTTCACGCCGCCAGTGGACTTGCCGTCGCCGGACACCGATTCGTTTCCTTCGTCGTCCTTTTTCTTGCGCGGCGGGATCGTCTGCACGGACGAGAGCGCGGCCAACGAGTCCTGCGGCAGCGGTGGCGGCGGCGGCGGCGACGCACCCCCAGCCGCCTGAAAGCCGGACGAGTTGTTGGCCGAATACGACACCCGCTTTAGCTGCCCCGACTCGTCCACGAACCCGAACATACCTTTCACGTTGCCCGCCACGTCGCGGCTTTCCACTTTGAAGCTGCCGTCCGACGCCTCGTACCCGAACGTGTACGAACCGTCGTCGTTGACCTTGTTGATCTGCTTGATGATGGACACGTCCTTCGGCGCAGCGGTCGGCGCCGTCTCCGCGGCGTCCGTGGTAGCCGCGCCCGTGGCCGCGCTCGTCGTCGTGATCTTCGCCGCGCGGCCCGACTCGTCCGCCACGACCGTCTCGAGTTTCGCGTCCCGTTCGTCGCCGACGGACGCCGCGGACGCGATGCACGCCAACAACAGCAGCGCCCGCGGCAAAACCGTCGACCGCATTGTTACGCGTTGCACACTCGTGGCGTCCCGTGTGCGGGGAACATCGTAACGTACCCGAACCGCGGTTGTGGACCTGACCATTGCTCCGAGTGAATTGACAACGGCCGCCGCGTCGTGGGTCCACTAAATAGATTTCGCCCGGACGGCCGTGCGAAAGTGATGGAAAATTCGCACGGTGTGTAGTAACCGCTGGTGAGAACCATAAGTTTCGACAGATTTTTTTTCGTTCTTTCCTTTCTGCCGATCCGAGTCCCCGTTAGTCAAATAGACCTCAACGCTGTGAACTTAATATGTCCAAGGTCAACGTAGGTTGACTTTCTTTTCGGCCGCCGTTTCCAAAAGATCCGCGTAACGGTGCCTATGGTATACTGGACGTGGACTTCTTCTGCGAGGCCCGAGCACATTGCGTATTCATATTAGCATATTATTTTTACGATTGATATCTTTACACAGACGTTTATTGTGCATCTCACCTACAGAGAAACGTGAAATGACGCCCTCCGTTAGGTACACGGTCGGTATACAAGGATATGGTAAATCGAGTTTCCTTGTCTCCTTAAATATTATTCGACTTCGTGGGTTGAAAGCGTATGTGTAGAGTGGGCACCTGACTTAGATGTATTATTTTCGACGGTTTTCACGTTTTACCGTTTTCATATGGGCATTCGATAAAGATTTTTTTCCATAAGACCAAAATACACCTATACGTGTACCCGAACCTACTATGTTACTATCAATATTCCGTAACAATATTGTAATATCGAATAATAATCGGATTATTACACCGTTATAACGGCATGCGTACAGTGCTTAATAACAGTGTATGTTTATAGAATCATATAAATGTAATGCATTTATATTCAAAGTAAATAAATATTTTGTTGACTCCATTGACCACAGTAAGCTTCTGGCCGCTGAAATAATTAATCGTTTTATTTGCAAAGTATAATATAACTAATAACAGTAATTTATTTGCCTTGATTTTGTTTTGATCACCCCTACACATTGTTTTACCGTATTCTACAGTAATTTACTGAACTACACTACTCTGAGTTTTAACTTTTAATCCCGAGAGATATCGAAAAACCAAAAGCTAAATCAAAAGTTAAGAATATAATTTACTATCAGAACAAATATTGATAATACCGAATGTAACAAATATTGTTTTTGAAGTAAAAAATAAAAATGACACTTTCGATGAAATACGTAGAAAATGATTCAATTAAATGAAGCTTTGTAGGGACTGGAAATTGCAGGTTTTTCATATTCCTTTATTTAAAAATCCTTTCATAGTAAATATTTTGAGAAATGAGATTTCCAATTTTATCAGTATTTTGTTTTGTATATAGAATTCAATTTTTGGTTTGGATTTAATATAGTGAGTATAATCATAGTTATGGGTTTGTTAATATCAAGCTGACAAATTATTGCCAATAATGATAATTGTTTTTGAATAGAAAACATTATAAAATATATCAAAATATATCAATAAATTATATTAAGAAGTTTTCTTTTGTAGGTTCATCAACCAAAATTCAAACTAAGTTATTGCATTTCTCTAACTATTTATTATTTGGAGTGCAAATAGCCGTACTTGAGTTCTCGATAGTTATTTTTTAAATTGATAACTTCCATGAGAGTTCCAAGTCCATATAAATACATGATGTTTTACATAAAATCTGAATTACTTCGATAGAATTCGTGGGTATTAACATTTTTTAGGAGTATAAAATCCAATAAAAACAGCGATATGTGGTTGCTGCAGTGAAATATGATTATAATGACACTAATAATAGCGAGTCCATTTCGAATATATGTCTACCAAAATGTATTAGTTAGTAGAATAATTTACACGGATGCGAAAAAAAATTATTATTTTTATTACAAAAAGTTAAAGTAAAAATATCATTATCACGTACTATATTTATAGATTTCTAAGTTGTTATTGATTAATTTGATGTTATAAAATCAAAATATCTTAAAATGTAAATTATTATAATATAAAACAAATTATAGTAAATCACATAAATTGTATTTGTTTTAGAACACCAGTAGCTTAAATTATTGAATAAGCATTAACAGGTTTAAGATTATCATTTTACGGTCGAAGGCTCTATGCTTACATTTTTATATCACTGCAGATTTCGATCTCTGGCAACAATAAACAATGGAGTCATAATAAATGTACATCTTTATAGTTGAAGTATAAATTATAATCTTTGTAATGTTCACAAAATTACGTACAAGTTATAACTCAAGTATTATTAGACTATAAAATATTATTATGACGATAGTTGACTTTATCATTTTTCCAAAATGTATATTTGATATTACGGTGTTGTATATTTTTGGTTTTCAGTTGTACTCATAATAAAGTAGGTATTTTTATTGTTCTGTTGATGAAAATTGTTGTACGTGGTTTAATTTTATGGTAAGTCAAAATATATAATCGAATACAGTTATATTTAAAAATATGTACTCAATCGTGTAATATCTTGTAATAAAATCGTATATGAATATGTATAAATTTAAATTATGTACAAAGAATAATTTGGATTACTGTGTATTATGAATTTATTTTATAATGTTTAAGCAACATGTACTTGATATTAGGGTCTTTTCGTCAAAATTTGTACTCCAAATCAATGAGTGATGTAACATGATATTATGATTGTAGAACACAATATTATAGTTAATTTATTTTTTTTTGTTATGTTAAATAATATAACTAATATTAAGTTAAATTTTTTGTCGAGAATTCAAATAATGATCGGACCGCGAGAGAAAAATTAATTTGCAATATATTTTCATCGTATACAAAAAGTATTGAACGCTTTAGGTTGTACATTTTACTCTGTTCAATTAATTTAAATAATTAAATTACGGATCATCCTGTACTCCAATCTGTACCACGTTTCTGATCGATTGATAACTTTTATGATATATTATGTTCAATCGTTAGTCATGTAGTGCTTGGCAAAAACTAACACAAATAATCACGTTATTTGAATGATACAATTCTGGTTATTGTTAATAAAGTACTTCGTCATGGCAAATATGGTTTTTTTACTTCGTATCACTGACGTCGTACTAGATGTATCCGTTTTAAATACACAAATTGCTTTTTAAATACTAATAGGGTAACCTTATAAGTTTTTAACTGTGATATCTGATCGATATTGGATGGATTCATCTTACAAATAAATAAATGTTAGCACGTAAACATCTGTCATCTCTCATGGCGCACATTATATTATAATTATTTTAACGATACAATGTTAGGTGATACAACTAAATTCCCGATGAAATATTTAAATTTCAAAAACGTCTGTATTACAAACTGTAAAAGCTTGATAAAACTTTAGGTATTATAATGTATTTTCTTGAGTTAAAAGTGAGAATCGCACATGAGGACTTCTAAAAAATAACCCATTCTATTACTACTATTATACGTGAATCTAAAAACTTACGGATCGCTGTTTTGATCTTACATTAATCATCATATACGTTTTGGAAGACCATGTATCATGTAATCATAATATAAACTAATAATTTTCAGTAATTACGATAAGTGTTAATTAATGTTACATGAAGCAAGGGCGCCTACTTATACACGTATGTTCGTTAATATTTATAAATCGTTTCGGACAGACGAAATAAATGAATCGGCTCTCCTCGACAGTTTGTGTCTATAATATTCGACACGGACAAATATATAATGAAATTATACCTAATGTTTGCACTGCGTTATAGAACATACATAACATCCGGCTTCGGTCCGGGGTAATATATGATATTATATGTATAAACGCGCGCGCGAATTACACACACACACACACACACACACACACATTTGCGTCTACTTAAATATTTTAACGAATCGACGGATACCGCCGTGCCGGGTCTAAAAATTCAACTGTGTTTGTGATTATTTGTGCAAACCAACGTACTGCAGTGGTTTGGTCGGTGTACAAAGATGGTTTCTTTACGTTTGCAACCACTCTGTGACCAACTATACCTAGGTGTAGTCACCAATCCAACACGTGCACACATAGGTATATAAATGTATACACACACACATATATCCACATACCTACACATAGACATACAGGCATACACACACACACATATATATATATATATATATATATATATATGTGTACACGATCAATGACCTGTTAGAAATAAAATCGTGTGCAATAACGTCACAAATGAAAATACATATATACATATATATATAAAGTGCATGTGTGTACGAATTTTTAAACGCGAGTATACATAATAGTATACAGACCGCCTCGTGAGAATGACAGTCTCGTGACCTCGTTCTTATGCGTGTGTTAACTGCCATATTGTTATTATTTTGTTTACGAATCGCACTGGGAAAATAATTTCCATTTCATTAAACGGTCATCCGGTTGCTCAATAATAATCATAACTGTTTTGTAAAACCCTATTGGCTGGTTGTTTTTTGATTTTATTGTTGTTTAAAATTTGGTTCAGAAAACTAGTAAGCCGAATTCGCGTGTACATACCACGTCCACTATTAAACGCACCACGACTACTAGTTTCTTGTGTATTTATAATAAAACCACGAAAATTCTCATGATCGGTTGATAATATTTGAACGATATTTAAAAGAAATATCGATACCCACCGATTTGTTATAATATTTTATTTAAAAACGTTTGAATTTTTTTAGGAATAAAAAAGTAGATTAAAGTTAAGTTAAGAAATAGCACTTTATTCAGTTATTTGTAAATTTTATTTTTCGAGGCATAAATGAAACTTGTTTATTAACATTTGTGTATATGCCAGCTATGCCATGATTAAGGTTTTAACACATATGAGACATTATAATATAATCTTAAGATTGTAAAAAGACTAATACATCTAAATTTATTTGTTTTTATAATTTTTTTCGTAATTTTGAATGATGATTAATTTTTATTTCTATTTGCAACTACATATTTTAAATTTTAAATTCTCCAACAAAAGAATTTTTTTTAACGTTTCCAGATATGCAAATACATTCACGGTAAGTAACTGCAAAACTGCCATGTCTGGATTATTCATATTTATTAACCCTGCACTTGATTTTATGTCTACAATGCGTGTAAACAATATGTAAGTACAGAATATGTATAATTTACTGAAGGGGAAAAATGAAAGTGCATACGTTTGCACATTTTCATTAAACATATTTTAGTTTTTTTTTAAGTAATGATCATGTGACTCTTAGTTTAAGTATTGTATGCTTTTTATTAGATGCAATATTTGAAACATGTACAATTAACGATGATAAATATATTTTATAATATCACGAGTATTGTTTGATAATATGTATGTACGTTATTATAACTTATTGATTGATGAATCCAAATCACGTAATATGTTATAAAATATTAATAAAATAATTTATGTCGCTTAAATAAACAATGAACTAAATTATAGGATGTTACGTGAATAAATCATAACATTATTACATTATTATAATTTTGTATTGTCTGAAAGAGAAAGAAAATTGTTTTAGTTCGAGAAAATAATATATTATGTGTAAGGGAAAGCAATAAATAATCATATGAAAATAGTATTAGTGATTTTTAGTTAATATTACGTTTTATTTTCAGATTGTTGAAAATAAAAAACAAAAATATAACATTAAATTTCATCTTTGTATTAAATTTAAATATCACATATGAAGTATTGTTGTGCCGTTTATACATAATATACTAATAAGTATTGAAATCAATTTGTTATGTATTAATTAATGATAAATTCATATTAGGTTAGGTTAGGTTTATTATGATTTGATAAGTTTCAGAAATTGTTTGAATTTTATTATTTCAAAAATAATAATAAGGCAATATTACAAATTTACTTTGAGTAAAAGCTTTTTTATTTCTTATTTAAATTTTCAAAAATGTATGAAAATATTAGTTTTTTATGATATTATTTTAATCAAGTTTGGTTAATTTTAAATTAAATACGATTATAGTAGCCATGTATTCTTTCATACTAAAACCATATAACTAATAACTATTAAGTACTAAATTATGCTTATGTTTAAAAATATAATGATAAACAAATCCCCTATTTAATGTTACATATATATTTTAAACACATGCGTGTGTTGTTGTAATAATATTCCATTATAACAAAATTACACCAAAGCACTGTCGAGTTTGAAAATTAATTTTGTTATGTTAACATTTTTAGCATTCATATATTTTAAAAATATCATAATATTATTCAGTGTTACATATACATAACATGACACGTCAATAGATTATTGCTTCTTTACTGTAAATGAGGGTTTATTTTAACAAATTTGCTGACGTTTTTGCGAAATAATAATTCAGAGCAAAGACTTGTTAATTGTACTGTAAAGACGTGTAATAGAATCTATTAGGTATGATAATTTAGATTTTTTATTACAAATATTGTACTTTTAAGTAATAGGTATACGATCTTGAATCTAAATTTTGGATGTTTTTAATAGTTATACATAATCATTTCAGCAATAACAACTTGTTTTCATTAATTTACAGTAATGAATTATTTATTTGAATTATTCATTATATACTATTTAAAATATTGTTTATCTTTGAATGGACAATTAAATATAGATTGATAATTATTTTATTTTTTGTATTATTATTATTTAGGCCTATGCTTTAGTTATTTTATCTGAATGTATAATGATATTTAATAATATCATCGTATGAATAGTAATTAGTAAAAATGTAACGGATGATAGTAATCATATACCATAATGTTATTTTTATTTTATAACTTGGAGTGTACCTACTTAGAAGATTCAATACATTAAAATATAGTTTCAATGTAAGACTGTTTTATTACACTTGACAAATAATTTAAATATTTAAATCACATGGTTTTATACATTTTAAACGATTGTATTTTCGTACTATAAACGTGTATTTTTCAATCAAGTATGATTTTCATATTTTTTTCCATTCACGTAAAGATAAAATCATATTAATTATCACGACCTAAACATTGTTTTCAAATTATACGGATAACAAATAAAATTTTATTTTTTGTTTTAATTTAATTAAATGCTAAACATAATGCCGTATGTTTATTTTGTCGGAAAACTATTAGTCACTTGTGTCGTGGAATTGTATAACACTAGAGCCGGATAATGTTTACGTTCGCCGACGTACTAGTTTCGCTTTACACATACGTATTAGGTATTATTAGAGATGTTAAAATACCGTATTTTATTTTGTTGTTGTATAATACCGTATAATACCGGTATTATACCTGTATTATACCATATAGAACCTTCCAGTACCTCAAATTATTGGAAATTTAACAGAGGTTATAAACCTATTATTAATTATGAAATACGAATCATTTAAAAAAGGAATAATTTAAAAAAGAACCGGATGGGCCTCGCTCTGCTGTACACTTGGGGGTGAAGTGCGACTCTTCATAGGATAGGTCATTATAATGGATTTGTTAAATTTGAATTCAATGATAAGTATCATTGTATACGAAAAACGATTCTGAACGGAGATGATATGTTAGTCTAGAATATAATACAATGTTATTTATAAATTATATAAATAAATTTTAACCATGTATAGAAAACGTCAATATAAAGATTTAATGATAATTTCAAGTTATTGCGGTTTTTCGTTTTTGAGTTAGGGCATTTTAAAAAAACCGATATCATTTGTCATTCTAGAATATTATACATTATATTATATTTTACATGTAATTTTATGTCAATATTCGCTGTTCAAACGCTTATAAAAAAAAATTGTGCCTATGGATTTTAATAATTTTTGAATGACATTAAGAACTACTTCTGTGGAATCTTCTTTGAAATTTTCAAGCATTTTGTATGAGCCAAATTTTTTTTATCACCGATTATAAAAAAAAAATGTAAAAAAATCGAATATTTTAAATGCCTATAAGTGACTTAAAAATCAATATAATATTTTGAAAAAAATATTACATAAAAGAAATACCAATACAGCTGGTAGAAATTTCAAAAATCTGCGACTTTTACTTTTTGAATTATTACAAATATTAAAAATCGTTCGAGAATAAATCGTTATTTTATGCAATTTCGTAAATATTTAAATTTCAAACAGTCATAAAATTTGTTCTCTAATTCCTGTAGAAATTTTTTTAAAGATTTTTGAAGAGTAGCTTATAGATAACCTAATGTTAAAATTTTTAACCTTAAGTATGAACAGAAAAAATTCTATGCATTTTTATCTACAAAATAACTTGCAAATTATCGTGATTTTTACACATTTTATACAAATTTGAGCTTTAAGGGCTTATAAAAAAAATTGTGACTTACGATTTTAGATTTTTTTTATCAGTTAAGGAACAACTTATAAGAAACCTTGTATTAAATTTTCAAGATTTTCTGGCCGGCCAAAAAAATTTAATCGTTATTTTAAAAAAAAAAATTTTAAAAAATTGAAAATTTCAATTGTCTATAAATAGCTTAATAAAAGTCAAAATACTTTGAAAATTTAACGGTGTATAGAGAACGCTAATCTAAACATTTAGTGAAAATTTCAAGTATTTACATAGATTAGTTTTTGAGTTATAGCAAAATAAAAAATATGATTTTGTCGAAAACTGGTTTTGCATACAAACTCCCGTTTTTCCCTTATTTTTTTAGGGTTTTTCCCGTCGCATTTAAAAAATGTTGAAAATTTTTTACTTTTGACCCCCCAAAGTACCAACTAGATTCACTTTCCTTTCAGAAAAGTTGCTATATAAGCATTTTTCAAAGCATTTTTACTGCCAAAAAAGGTGTCGTCAGACACAAAAAAAAAAAAAATAAAATAAAAAAAAAAACACACATCATTATAAAACCAATAGATTCCATTACTCCGTTTAGAATCTAAAATGACTAGAAGGTCAGAAAACATATAATACAAGATTTAATTTAATAATTTTAATGGATATTTTTAGAATGCGTACTTTCCTTACTCATTGGGAACACATGATATGATAATAATTAATAAATGATAATAATAAATAATAATTTTATATCTTAATATTTTTAATCGTGATAATAATTAAAAATAACGCCTTAATTCTTTTTTTTTATACCGTCTGTATAAAATAATTTTATACCATGTGTATAATACCTTGTATATTACAGTTTTATACTACTGTATAATACAAACTCACATCTCTAGGTATTATCATTTGCGATAAGATCAAGATGTTATACTTATAGCCTCAACAATTTCACTTTATGTCCATGATTTTAATTGCAGGAAATACGTTCAAGATATTTAATGTTTTTCCTTGATTTCCAGCGAGATAAATTTTTTTTTACATTTATCACATATATATATATAATACGTAATGTTTAATTTTTATTCGGATAAATTAAATTTCCAAACACATATTTTACGACTTTATTGAATTTAATTGTACATGATATACTCTGTAGGGAATAACGGATTTACGATGTTATAAAACGACGGAAAAATTCATATAGACGTATATTGATTAACATTGGAAATGACATAAAAATAATGCTCCATCTATGTTATTGTTTTCAAATTGAATTACGTTTAACACTCTAACATTCAGTTTTGTTAGTCGTAAATGATGAGCCTAAAAAAACTCAAAACTCTCTAGTAAAATGCATGTATATTACATGGGAAAATACGCTTTGGAGTTCAATTTTTATTATCTAAGGAAAAAATACAGTCGACTGAAGTGTTATCTTTTGTACGATTGTTAATATATAGTTATTATACGTATGAAACCTGTAACATTTTTAACGCCTTCTGTTAGTTACTGTGCATTATATTTTTGAAAATAACACCATCGAAGTCTATGTGCTTAAACATGTATAATATAATAGGTAGGTTATATTTAAATGTAAGTTTTATGAAATTTATGAAAATAAGTGAAAAATTCATAGTATATACACTGAAACAAGATTATATATGAATTACGTGTAAATAAAAAAAGAACAATCATTACATTTATAAAAATATTATTTTTATAATTTTAATTTAATAAAATGGGTAATATTTACTGTTTAAAACTTTCAAAAAACTTAAGTTTATAAAGTTAAATAACGTGAATTTAGATAATAAAAATAAATCAGCATCGACTATATTAAAAAAATTTAATTATTTATTGTTCAATATTATTTTAAAAACTACCTACATAATTTTCCAATATATTTCAAAAATGTAATATTATATATTTATTATTTTTTTAATTATTTATTTTATGTAAATAAATATTTTTACTTTTACATTATTCTTTCATAAACTATTACAATTTTTAAATGTAAAGCTCAAAACAATTTACATATTATTCATTGATGTAAAATTTTGATCAAAATAATATTATTAATTTTGGGAAGCTACTTTTTTTTACTGTTTATATTTTTCTAACAATATTTTTTGTACTTTTATAAGTACAATTTTTAATTATATTTTTAAGTATAAGAAGTATTTTATTTTTCAAATTTGTAATAATTAATCGATAATATATAAAACTATAGTATAATATAATAAAATATGATAACATAATTATCTACATATATATAGTTATACATATATTATATGGTTTTGTATTAAAATATTTCTATGGAGTATTGGAACAAATTGCAGAGACAAATATTTCTCTTAAAACAACTACTGCGTATTAATTTTACCTACTGAGTTACAATATAGGTAATACACGTGCTCGCCATATAAATCGAAGTCTGCGATAGATCTAGATAATTGGAAAGATGCCTATTATTTTTTATACATATATATACATTGTAGAATGAAAATGATTTTCAAAGTATTTCAGAATTACCTACATAATATAGGTAATTAATTTTCAGATGACTGTATTGGCATGATCTTTATGATTTTTTTATTTTTGATACACATATTCGCTCTCTTTTATTGATTTGTTTTTGATTTTAATAAATTATAATTTTTATATTTGATCAAATCTTTTATAAATAGTTTAAAAACAAGTCATAAGTCCCTTAAGTCTCTTTAAAATAGAAAAAATTATATATCTGCAGTTCAATTTGATGTAATTAATAACTATAATTATGATATTTAATTTGAATTTATTATTCAATGGATTAAAATTGCAGAGAAGTGTATTTAATTATTTTTGTCGAAATAAAAACGGAATTTTCTGAATTCTGAAAAAAAAAAAAAATGAGAACTTTGAAACTTTTGCAAACACATATTCTCATAAATGTTTACTTCCACTTAATAAAATATTTTTATTAAGTGTTTTTTTTCCAATGCTTTCAATTGTTGTGAAAATATTAACTTTTACACAGTTATATTTGATTTATTTTAAATATTTTCAAATGTAATGTTTTAATAATTAATATTTTATAAGAGAATCCAATTAAACACTCATTTTATGTAAATGTGAAACAATATGAATTTATAAATGATGAAGAGCTTGAGAAAATAATCAGATTTCATAAGAATATTACACATATTAGAAAGTTATGAAACGTTTGAAAAATATTTAATTTTTAATCGTATTCATTTTTGGTTACTGGATATAATATGTTTATTAATTATTATTTGAAGAATTTTGTTTTATTTATTTTTTTACAAAATATTTATTTTTCTATATATTTTCTTCAACTTAGCTCATGTTTCGTATCAGATTTTTGAATTAGATATTTTATACGTGTAAAAAGTTTTGATTGTTTCCATTAATCAAAAACAGCATCTTCTGGAGTTTGTCGACAACGCCGCCACAATTGTACTTAAAAAGCACAATGCAATTATGTTGCTCTTAATAAACAATAGGCTTTTATTATTATTATTTTTTTTTTTTTAAATCACACGATGTTGAAGATAAAAAAAAAAAAAGAAAACATTAATCTAATAACCTGGCCCCCATACTGTAGATGAGATACTGCTAAAACAAAACAAAAAGTCTAGATATTAAATTAAGTATACCTAACTATAATTAACGTTGACACTAGTCTGTAATCGAACTCTGGGTATATTATATATGCGTGAATCAATTTTGAATACATCATTAATTTATCAAGGACTTAACTTGTTTTAAATTTGGAACGTAACTCTAAATATGACAAAATCGTTTAAACAATATTTATCATTGTTAGGTTGATAAAACCTTGATATTTGTTTTTTTATGATGATTACGTTTCTCACATACAAATATTTTCTAACATTTGTTAAATATTTATGTATGTTATTATGTAATGATATTAGTAGATCATGTATTTGTAAAATTATGACGACTATAATATCGGCGAAATAAAATGTATTTTATGTGACTTTGACGAAAAAATTAACTACATAAAGCGTATCAAGATTCATATGGGTTCGTTTTATGTTAAGGTCAATTTATATAATTTTTATTGTTTTTGGATTTTCATATTCAATATGTTTAATGTATACCAAAAAGAAAAATTAACAATACATCGAACAAATAAAAAAAAAAGTTCCTTTCAATATTTATGAAATAAAACGTTGTCAAATGTTTTGACCATTGTTGCGTCTTTTACAATTCGTGGTGTATGGGAAACGAATTTTGCCGTCCTAATTTTTATAAAACGATGTTACATAATTTTTAAATTCAGTTGTTGCAATTTTATTCATGTTTTTATAAAAAAAAAACCGATTAAAGATAGTATTTTTTTAGCATACGTTATTAAAAGTTAAAGAATATAATTTGTAGTAGTTTTTCGTACTGAACCGGCCGTATTTATAAAAGAATCTTGTCTACAGTACGAATTTCGAACTACATATTAGTCTGATGTAATCACCCGCCAATTGATCTCATATAATACAAAATCGACCATACTTGATTCATAATATTTGGTCGCAATCTGTCAACTTCCGAAGCGCTAGTCGGAGAAAGCTGATATAACCCAGATGGACTGTTATCGAATATCCTCATTCCACGTACAAATGGGTGTGTCCTGCTTACTTATTGAAAACTGGTTCATTTTTTTAATTTTTATTTACGCAACTTTTACACCACATACTTGTAAAACTATAGATTAAATATTCGGTTCACCGATAGAATTTCGTACATAAATCAGATGAATATCGATTATACGAATACAAATACATCAAATTAGTGGAAACTAAAACTGTCGAGAAGATAAAACAGAAGCAGAATAACTATCACAATTTGATTAGAAAAATGAAAAAGTTTTTGTTAATAAGATATACTTATATATAATTATTGATTTTTAAACCTTTACTAATGGGGTAGGTAAAATTTTAAAGAAAATACTAGAAAAATAAATAAATTTATTAATTAAAATAAAAATACCTACTCAAAAAAATGTAAAGAAAAGTAGTATATAACAAATATATTTTTATTATACTTCTGGACAACGAATAAATTTAGAGTTCAAACACTAAGATATTGTTCAATATGGTAAGTTATAATTAAATTGGTAAACATTTGATAAATATTTAACACGGATAATATTAAAAGCTGATAACTTGCTTCTAGGGTAATTGAAAATAATTTATTAAAAAATAATAAATACATAATTTGTTTTGTTTGTTAAATTTTGTTAAGTATAAAATAACAAATAATAACCTTTTTATTGGAATATTTTGGTTTAACAAATTTACACAACTGATCAAGCGTTTACTAAAAAATATATTTTATACGCATTGTGAAGGTTTTTAAGAACACTGAGATTACAAAAATAACTAATATTTAACAAATACTGAAAAAAAATTGATTTAGTTTCTATTTTTAATCTAATATCAGTTACGAGATAATATAGATAAAAACTAATGATTTTATGTGCGAGTATAAAAACGGTAATCTAAATTTTCTTAAAATTTTGGATTGAGTTTGAATTCCTAAAATCGCCACTTTTATGGGTGCTTGTTATTAGTAAATAATGCAAATACATACTATAATGAAAAATAATACGTTCGTGTCAATTGTATTGATAACTACCAAGGATAATAATAGATTTTGACTATCGGAAATCGTTGGTCCTTTAAATCATATTACTCTAAATAATTGAATAAAATATATGACATTTTAGAATGATTTATATTGATATTTTTATTATATATAATAAAATAACTGATTTTTTAAATAATTAAATATTTAAGTGAAATATTGAGTTTACTATAATTCAATTTTATAACATTTTTATCAGATTTAGTACAAATAGAGAGTTCTTAATACTTAAACATAAATATTATAAGTGAAAATGTAATTAAGTCAGTGACATAAATTAGTTATCAAGGTAAGGAAACAAACATTATATAACAATATTGTATTATTAATGATATGATATTGTTACACAGACAAAAGTTATAATTAGTATGTTGGTTATTGTTTAATAATTATTGTTATACTTAATATTGAGACATTATCAGCTATTGTTTTTCTTAAATAGTTGTAATCGATTTGTTCATTTAAAATTTGAAACTTGGTTAATTTAAATATCATTATCTAATATCTAAAATATGACGCACAACATTATTCAAGTAGCTTAGGGCTTTTTTATATATTTAATATTAATCAATAAACTTATAATGTCACATAATATACACACAAAGAATAACTCATAAAGGATTATGGGTAAATAAATTGTTATCAGTAAACATATAATTATTTGTCGACCAGGTAATTGAATTACGTTAAAGAATTATCACCATTACTCATATAATCCTCCTGCTACCTTAATTATTTTCTGATTTTATTTCATGTGTAATAAAATAAAATAAAAATAAATATGAAAAATCTATTTATTGGATTTTAAATATAATGCATTATTATTGAATCCGTCTGAGTAGCAAGAGTGACATTAGATATAAGTGTTCATTGTTTGAGAATACTATTTTTTGTGAATATGAATTGGAATTTATGAATGTATTAAAAATGGAATTGATAGTAGTAGTAGTAGTTTTAGATTTTAGATTCTGAACAGAGCACGAACGAAAAATGCAATATTTCACAACAGCAGATCACTATTCAAAATAATATTTGTTTAAGTAATTTCTTAACTCATCAGAAGCTGAAAGACAAATTGGGGAAGTGCTATTGTTCGCAAGAATATATTCTACTTATATGTTTATAATTATACATGCTGTTTATCATTTTGATTTTAATTCTAAATGAAAATAGTATGCGGATAATTTTTTATGCTAGGTTAATAGTGACATAATGACATACTGATTCCCCAAAATTCGATGAGACAATAAGATAGAATGTTGTATATTTTTCTTTCTTTCGAAATATGTGTAAATGTTGATGTATAAGTAATAAGAAAGTAGAATAATAGATACGGAATATATATCTATACAAGGCGAAAGCACAGGAATTTACATTTAAATGGTTTTCATTTATGTTTTAAATCTTGGGTTTTCCGTACGTCTGTACCTTAGCTGACGTTCACTATATTAGACGGCGATGGCTATTTAATAATCTTCAATAGATTTAACGCTCGTCAGCGCTCGTCTAATAGTTTTTGGTTTCATTGTTATTTCTTTGCTTCGGCTGAGCTCAACCGCTCAACAACGCTTGAATGTAATTGTAATAATAATAGTAATAATAATAATATGGTACATTCCACAACATTGTTATAGCAATACTACGTGTATAATGTATTATGTATTTGTATTTTATATTCTGCCGTGTTCGTTTTTAACCTTCACCCATCATATATTATAATAATAGGTCTACAATATTATTATGACATTATTGCTCTGTTCAGCCGTGGGTCTTACACGATGAAAATGATAAACATCAAAACACTCATCGAGTAGTGGTTGCAGAAGTCCAACGGATTGTCATTATTATGACATAATTATGTTATTTTGTACCCGATATGCAATAGTACAGTAATATAATAACCTGTGGTCACCACACCCACGGTGGTTTCGTCCCAATGTAAATCCATCGACTACGGCGATCCGATTTGGGTCAACGGTTGCTGGATCCATATAAATATGTATATATATATATATATATATATATATATATATATATATATATATATATATATATATATATATATATATATATATATATATATATATATATATATATATATCAATTAAACGCACGAAACGATCGAGTTATGTCATCTAGAGCAAACCGGATTTGGCGCGGAAGTGATACGTATACACGTATCACAGTACACTGATCATACACGTAGGAAAGTGAAAACAACCGTGATTTGTTCTCACAAGATTCATTTTTATTTCATTAATAAAATAATAATAATATATTATACAATGTAAAAAGTAAGTTATTATTTACAAACATTGAGAAAACTTGAGCACATTTGTTTTTCTTTTTTTCATTCTTGAAACATAACTATTGTACGAGGATTAAATGTTTCAAAAAGAAAAAAAAAAACAAAACAAAATTATTATTAAAAAAAAAAAAAAAAAATCATCAGCATTTAGCGAAGTATACATTAACATTAATTCGTGGCTTTCACCTGCGTTTGGTGAAACCGCTCAGCCGGACGGGTGTGAAAAGTACGTAGTATAAAATGCATTAAAAACTCAAGACGCGTTGCACATTCTTAATTAAGCTTAAACGAAAATAACATTATTGTTATTATTATTATTATTATTATTATTGAGTACATTTATAAAGTTATGCCGTACATACGTATACTGCGCAGGTGTAATTTACCGTATTGTTTATTTACAAATAGAAATTAAATAAATGTATTCATCTAGAATTGTACGTTGTGGCCTCTTAGAAACGCGTCGATCTGGCCGACGGCCAAACTCTGCTGTCCCGGCGTTCGGCCGGGCTGCACGAGCACGAACTGTTGCTGATGAGCTTCCGGTTGGGGCTCGAAACGCTGTTGCTTGGGCAGCGGCGCGAACTGCGACGGCTCGCCGGCGAAACGTTGCGACTGCTGCGGCGGCGGCGGCGGGAAGAACTGCGTGGACTGCGGTTGGAACGGTACCTGTTGCTGTTGCTTTTGTTGCTGCCTGAACAGGTTCTGCGACTGTTGGAACATCAGGGCCTGTTGCTGCTGGACCAGCTGTTGCTGCTGGACGGCGGACGACGGCGCTGGTCGCTGGAAGTCAAACTCGACGGGTCTCTGGAACGGCTGGGCGCCGACGGACGGCCGGAACTGCGACTGCGGCTGGAACTGCGGAGGCGGCTGCGACTGGAACTGCGGGGGCGAGTGCGGCTGGAACTGCGGCTGCGGCTGTCTGGCCGGGGCCAGGGGCAGGCGCTGGTTGATGTTGATGCCGACCGGCTGCTTGGGCACCTGTTGGTATATCACGGTGTTGTACTGGCCGGTGGACGGGTCGAACACCAGCTCGGTGGTGTACAGCGGCGAGTTGGGTCCGGCGGGCACCGGCTGCGGTTTGCCGGACGGTGCGGGCAGATTGCGGATGGCCGATTCCAGGTTGTCCGCGGACCCGGCGGACGGCCGGAACGGCAACTGCGTGGACGACGGTGCCGCCGCGGTGGACGACGGGAGGTCGACGAACTGCTGCTGTTGCGGCAGCTGGGGCGATATGATCTGGGGCTGCGGCCTGCGCACCGTCTCCTGGCGTCCCGGTTGCCGAGGGCCCGCGGACTGTTGCGGCTGCGGGCGCGGCTGCTCGAAGTCGCCGAACGTCTGCTGGAACAGCGTGGTGGTCGGCCGGTTGTTGTTCTTCTTGGGCTTGAGCCTGGGCACGTTCGCTGGTACGTTCTCCTCCTCGTCCGGTTTGCCGCCGCCCGGCTGCTGCTGCTGCTCGTCGTCGTCCTCGGCCGACACAGCGTTCGGGTCGCACGGGTTGCCCTGCACGTACGAGAACTCGCGCTTGTTGCCGTCCGGGTCCACGTAACCGTACTTGCCGCGGACCACGCAGTCCGTGCCGCGCGTCTCCTCCTTGAAGCTGCCATCGTCCGCCTCGTAACCGAACGTGAACGAACCGTCGTCGTTGAGCTTGTTGAAGTTCCGGATGGTCTGCGCGGTCGGCTCCTTCTGCTGCTCCTGCGGCTGTGGCTCCTTGGACCTCTGCTGGAGCAACTGTTGCGCCGGCGGTTGCGCGCGCAGCTGCTGCACCGACTTGGGCGACGGCTGCCTGATCAGCACCTGTTGCGGCGGCGGCTGCTGCGGTTCCTCGTCGTCCTCGTGTTCCTCCTCGCGCGGCCGCTGCTGCAACAGCCTCGGCGACTGCCGGACCACGACCACCGACTGCCGCTCGCTCTCCACCTCGGCGGACGGGACCCGCTGTTGCAACGGCCTGCGCGCGATCAACACCGGCTTGAACTGCTGTTCGCCGTCAGACTGCGGTACCGAGTCGTCCTCGGGCCCAGCCGGTCTCACGTTCACTCGTCTGCTCTGCACCGCCGTGCTCAGCAGTGTTACGAACAACACGCCCTGCGGACAGAAAAATCGAGAACATGGAAGAAATGGCGAAACGGGTGAGCACGAGATGTAGGGTTTGCTCGGTAGAAGAGGCGTGGACGGCGAAATCACATTTTCACCGTCCCCGATCGTATCGCAACAACACGGTTGCGACGAACCGAATCATTTAATCACGTAGTCGGAGACCCACGCGTCGGGTCGGACGGTTCGTTGAAAACGATAAGATTCCCACGGGGGAACCGTGTGACCCGTACTTTACAATGCGGTCGACCCGTGATCGCGAAACGCCAAGGACATATCGTTGTGGATCTTGGCGGCGGTATGGATCACGATCGAATCTTTAAGAAATAGCACGCGCGCACACACCTACTGGTCGGTTCGAACGGTTGAGTTGACCCGAGGCGAAATGTTCTTTCTAACGAATACGAATTATTAAAAACGGATACATCATTGTTTACTAAAAAATAATATATAAAAAACGATATTATAATGTAATGACCATGTGAATGTGAGAAATGTTACGGAGCGTTGTTTTGCAATCATTATTGTATAACGGTTATTGTATATTACGCGTGATGACGAACACAGATAATAAAAGCCTAGATAACGATTAGTGAAAGCGCATTTGTGCACGGGTCTATGCTTATTGTGTTCCGGTCTACGATTAAACGTTCAATGTTAATTTTGTTTTTGGAAAAGAAAAAAGTCGTAGTTACAATAATACCCACTTGGAGTATAATTTTCAAACTTCAATTATTATTTTCTGATACGTGTGCGTTGGGAAACGGCGCCGTAAACATTCGTGTCATGGGTGTTGGCTTGGGAATCGATTGCGTAATGTTATTTACTCGCTGGACAATTTAAAATAGACTACTGACGCGTAGGTTTTTGAAGAAGAAAATTATGTACAAATATATCTATCTGTCTATATATATATATATTTATCTCTGCATTAAAGAAATAGTTTTTCATTTTCGTTTCAAGGTCCGTAATACAATCATAACAACAATATATTTTTCCCGTCAATCGGAACCATCGAACGTGCTGAGTAACCGTGGTCAGATAATATAATTGACAGTCTCACCCGAGTATTCTGAACGTGCGTGTACAATGCAAGAGGATGAAATGTATCAAAGACCAAGGTCTTAACGTGACTGCGTACAAAATATATGTCTAAGGAAGTTTATATAATAGGGTT